>JAJHUR010100885.1:0-14934 GCA_027495735.1 Lutjanus campechanus | reverse complement strand
GAGGGTTGGGGGCAGAGGGAACAGGCAGAATAACAGGCAGGACAAACTATCCTACATTTAAATAACATATTGAAATTATCTGCTTGACAACTTATTACGGAGCTGGGAACAAGCCCAAATAAGCAACTACACTTTAGAAACAAGCCCAAGAAAACCGCGACCCGCAACTACAAATATTAATAAGCGACTTCACGGAAAAACAAGCCCAAAGTCGCTTATAATAAGCGGACTTGGCAACACTTGGTAGCAGCCTCATCCAGTACAATGGCAGTGAATGGTGGTCACAGATAAAGCATTTTAAAAAGAACACAAAACAAACACAAAATGTCTCCATCCTGCTTGTGTGGTGTAATCCAAGTGTCCGCGAGCCGTGACATTAAAAATTAAGAGACTTCGTATATCTCTTAATGGACGCACAAGCGGAAGTCTTGCGAGATCGACGCCATGTTTACATCTTACCGGTTTACATCTTACAGTTGACATTTCTGCTAAAAATATGGCGTAAATGGCGTCTTTTGCGGTTCATTTTTAATGTCGCAGCTTGCGGACACTTGGATTACACCACACAACCAGGATGGAGACATTTTGTGTTTGTTTTGTGTTCTTTTTTAAACGCTTTATCTGTGGTCACCATTCACTGCCATTATACTGGATGAGGCTGCTACCCTGTTTCTCCTAAAACTCCAGGATTATTTTGTGAACTTAAGACCTTCACCTATCATCACATCGGCATAGTGGTGAGTACATACTGAGTGGGTTATCATGTAAAGTGGAGTATCCTTTTAAAAACGTGAAGAACAAGAGCACACATGTGGTGAATGGATTAAACTCTGTCTTCATCTGCTCTAACATAAGCTGCAAACATTAGCATGTCTGGCTAACTAACACTAGCTTACTAGCTGCACTAACTTTACCTCCAGACAAACTTGTTAGAAACCACTGCATCTGCATTTGTTCTGTGGGGGTTTGAGGAAGAGGATGTGGGCTCATGCAGAATCAAAGTGGGTTGACAACGATTCATCTCAGCCTGGCTCGTTGTCCCTGGTCTAATCTGAGTTAGTTTAGCTCTTATCCCAGCTGTCTTCCACAATTATGGTCCAGCTAGGTCAAAGTCAGCTGTGCTTCCTTTTCCCACATTAATGAGTGTATTTCTGTCATCTATCATGTACTGTAAATATACCTGCTGTATTTCAACATCCAACCAATGTTTGCTGAGATGTGAGCTAGCTTTAGCCTCAGTCTGTTAGCATTAATGTCATATCATGTATGCAGCTGTCAGGTAACTTTACATGTACGTTTTCACAGAGTTCTTGTTTTTTTAAATGTGTCAGATAGAAATATTGAAACGTCAGCTGGAGACTTCTCAGCTTACTCAAGGAATTATCATTAGCTTACATCAGCCAGCTACACTTCTATCTATCTAATCAAGGGGCCAGCCAGTCTGGTCCATTTGGTTAATGTGAACTTTTTCAAGTACGACTGGCAGTCCTGGAGATTGAGTGACCTTACATATTCATATTCAGAAGAGCTTGTGTTTTCTTCAGCCATTGTTAAGAAACAAGTCAGCAAATTTTTTTAGCTAACATGTCTATAGTATTGTTTTGCCTCCACCTAAGCTCTGCCCATAAAAACGTTCTGTTTACCAACAGAAAATGGGTGGATTATATTCTGTTTCTGACATTTTCTGCCAATAAATCCCCTATAATTCTTACACATGGGACCTTTAATGGATCCTACCTGTCAAGAAGAACACATGCATTTAATATGTGACACAGTGTGCTAGTGTGCACTGTATTTTCTCTAAAAGTTGTAAAAATAAAACTTATTTAAAAAAAATAAATAACTGACTTGTCTAAAACCACACTGGCAAGGTTCATGGTTTGTCTGTCACTCATAAACTCTGCACATGTTGATTTATTCGTAGCAAAGAGTTTTATTAAAGCAGCGATTGTTGGACGTTTATGGGTTTCCTGAGTGGATTATAAGACAATAGACTCCCCCATTGAGTTCAGATTACAACCACTGGTGGTTGGAAACATCTGTCCTTAGTGTGGTTTCCTCTGCTCTCTGTTCCCTCCTAATGAAGCCTGTCCTAACTGTTATTTGTACTCAGCAACAAATAACAGTGGGGTACACTGAGGGCGCAAGTTGATAATTTGGATGTTTGAGTTGTGTGTGTGTGTGTGTGTGTGTGTGTGTGTGTTTGTGCATGCGTGTGTGTGTGGCAATTACATGAAGAAGCAATCCATGACGGCATTTACTGCTCTCATAAGCAAGGCATAGAGGAGTACCCAAAAAAATGTCAACACACACATGCAGGCATGCTGGCTGTGTGAGCACACACACACACACACACACTTTCATCAGTCAGTTTATGTGTGTATAGTTGTGTGTCCAGGCTAGACGGTCTTATTTTCTCCAGTCTGTAGTGAGACAGTGTGATCAGCTCTGTGCCGTATCATCATCCAGCCTGACAACAGTAATTATCTCAGTACAAACATCAAACCCTCTTTTACTGCCTGGCTGGCTGCTGAGATCACACTGTAAATAATTATATTTCTCATTTGATATCCACACTCACTTGTGTTGTGGCCAAATCTCCATTCTTCAGTCCTAAGGGCCACTTAAGTCATTGAGATAATTACTATCATCTTCTACAGGCTTTATACTGTATTTAAGAGCTGGGACTACAATACCAGACATCGTGACAAAGCTGAGGTTCTTTTTCACGTCAAGCCTGAAACTCATTTAAACCAGTTGAGGGATTGGAGATTGTAAAGTATCACGTACTGCAATTTTGGTCATAACTTCAAGATCTGCTCACTTTATTTACAGTTATAGAGAGATATAAGTTGAGTTTATGATTTATTTTAGGATTACAACAGTTTCATTTTTTGTTGCAGACTTTGTAACAAGAGGCAGAACACCTCAGATTGTTCGCAAAATGAAAGGCTTCATTCAAAATTATACAATATTTTGTAAAAACACAAATTTGTCACCATATGGCACACACATTGTCTGGGCTTGATTTTTTTCAAAGATATTGTTAAAGTACATGAATATACTGACTAATTATGTCTCTCCACAGTATAAAATCAGTCATTTAATCCATGCATTTCCAAAGGTCACATTTTGCACTGAAAAGAGGAACATATTCTAAATAGAATTTAGTACACTGACATAGCAAAAACATTTGTGGAGACAAAACGAAAGAATAAATTACAAAAATTCTAACCAACATCTGCCTCTAGCTGGATCTGGCCAAAGCTTTTGGTCCATATCACAGGGTAATGTGGACCAATAAAAACACATGCAAAATGTCACAGACCAGCATTCATGGCATTGCTTCAAACATGGAAAGCCCATGTTAAAAATAGTGATGCAGGACATATAGAAGGCTACATTTTACTGATTTAGCGAAAAGTTGCTTTTCATCTGTGCTATTGTCCAAATGTCTGAACTTGATTTGTGAGTTTTAAACTGAGTAACTGAGTATATCTGTACTGGCCGTGTTTGACCAGTTGGTTATATATATATATATATATACACTTAATAGTGGTTTGAAAGGGCAAACAAGTGAGACTTTTGTGTCTAAGAGAAGTGTGTTAAGTAGGGATGTCCGATATTGGCTTTTATGCCGATATCCGATATGCCGATATTGTCCAACTCTCAATTTCCGATTCCGATATCAACCGATACCGATACCGATATAGGCTATGTGGGCTATTTTTCCTCAAAACTAATTTTAGGTAACATCACATATCTCCTGTCTTGGAATTAACACATTAGGGTTGTGCCGATGGGCGATCCGATTGGCGATTGAAGGGATGAACAACGATAGTTTTTTTCCCTTGGCGATATTACCAGAGGTTGTGGCTAACGCACAGTTAAGCGAAGGAGGGGGAGAGACAGACAGGCAGAGAGACAGAGACAGACAGAGAGAGAGAGACAGAGAGAGAGAGAGAGAGAGAGCGTGTGCGCGCGCGCGTGCGTGCATACGACGGTGGAGCTTACTGCGGCTATAATTTATTGATTAACAAGAACAAAACACCATGAATTCAAACACTTCTGACCCTTAATGCACTAGATTCATACTTTACCAAATGAGTTCTGTATACTGTCAGAAATGCAGCATATGGACGGATTTACCTCAAACAGTTGGCGGTAATGAAATGCGCCTGTCACAGAAGAAAGACGCTAAAATCTCCCAAAGAATCCAACGCGGTGAATAAAAGGTTGGTTTTTTTAAAATAAATATATAATTCTAATTTGTGATTACTGACTTTATTAAGCTGACTGCATCTAACACCGCGACACGCAGCGTGCAGCTTTATGATGGAGACGCTGTAATGTCTGACCGCATGTGATCCGTGTCAGCTTAATATCATGACTTTAAAAGCACCGAATTACTTGCCTTAAAGAATTTCGTTAGAATAAAATATGAAGAATTGTAAAATATAATTTCTATGAGGCTGTTCAGTCAGTCTAGCGCAGATCAAGCTACCTGCAGCTTGTTAAGTCAATATTGTTCATTATAATGTTGATAGTGCTGAAAGTACACTTTCTCCCTAAAAAAATTAATACCTTGATAATACATTACTCTGAGCCTTAAGGTGGAGCAGCCATTCACGACATGATGTGTTGCGAAATGCACACACGTTAATGTGGCGGCTGCGGAGTCATCGTCGTCTCAAGTTTGGTGAATTTGGCGTCTTGCAAGATAGAAAAGGGCTGGTTATCCAGTGCGATACAAGCGTCAACTGAGTGCTTTTTTTGAGTGCCGCCTGTCCCTGTTGCTTCTTCTCCTTACGTTGCTGCACAAATGCCGCGCATCTCTCTTAATGATTCATCCTGAGGTGGGAGATTAAATTAGAAGTATTGAAGGAAGAGGTCTTGGTTCCGCCTCGCATAACCAACGCGTTGCAGTCATTGCAAATCGCAAGTTTAATATCCGAAGGAGACACTTGGAAATAATTCCAAACCATAGACATAACGTGAGTCAGGCACAGAGCGAGCAAGCTTGTTACTACAGCCATCCACGCTTGTTTATACGCTTCATGACTTAGTTTGACGAGGTCATCATTTGCGCACAGATAAATGTCTCTGGAGCCCATAGGCCTATATACAGCATTTATTCGCACATTTGGGTGAAATCCAGGCATTATTTTATCGGTTTTCATTATAGGCAAAAAAACCGATACCGATATTTACAGATATTACATTTTTATGCCAATATCGGCCCGATAATATCGGTGGGCCGATATTATCGGACATCCCTAGTGTTAAGTGTTTTTTTTTAAGTGTGAGGCTGACAATGTGCTTATAATTTTGTAGATGTAAACTGAGGTTTTGCTGCTTGAATGTCAAGTTTTACTAAGTGTGTTTTATTTTTAATTTTAGTGTGTAAGCAATTGCAAAAAAAAACTCTAAGAGAGACATTCTGGCTATGCACAACATCTTGTTTTTTTTTCTTACTTACTATGACTAGACATGACTACAATCACCATTTGTGATTGTAATTGCTTTATTTTTTCAGATAACAGCCTCATCAGCGTCTGAAAGAATTCTCAGCTTTAACAGCTGATGGTCTCAGTTGATAAGACTCCAACTTCTGCTTCTTGTTCCAATGATGTAATAATATTCATTCCAGGGTTGATAAAGATCCAGCAGTTTAGAAACAAAGTTGTAAAATACTGAAGAATACTTACAAGTCAAACAAAAGGCAAAAGCAGTTCTAACATTATTCATGTATTCATATAAAATGATAGGATTTGTGTTCTGAATTGTGAATGAATCTTTTAAAAAGTTCCTTTTCTTTCTTATTTTCTTTTCTGAGGTAATTTGGGAATATCATTTTGGAAAAAAAGAGGAAGCTTGTGTAAATATTTGTTCTGTGCAGCCGTATTGTCAAAGTTATAATTAGTCCCATAATATCCAGCCTGAGCCTTTCGTGCATGTCTTTGTCGCTTCTCCATTGGGAAAAGCTAAACCGCAAGGAGGGGAAATGAGTGAGGGAAGCATGAAACTGTCTTAGCTGAATGAATATCAGTCTTCAATCTTTGGACTGATCTGGTCTGAACATATAATTCCACTTTATTACAGCTTGTATCTTATTTTTTGAGTTGTTTTTTTTGTAACTATCATGTTTTTCAAAGAAGAATGCTAAAAGTTTACCCAAACTCTCTGTTATAAACATCCATCACAGCTTACAGCCCCACTTCCTGCTTCAACTTTGACCTACTGTACTTACTGGATGTGTGTGAATCCAGTTTCTCTGTACAGTGAGGGCTTATAAGAGATATCTCCGGTCACTTTCACTCACTCACTTTCAGTTTGACCTCCAAATAAAGTGGATTAAATAATCTGGATGAACTGATCCTTAAATATCTCATCTCAGCCATTACTTATACTTTTTAAATTTAATACAATTTTATGATAATTGGTAGAAATGAAGGGAAATACCTCTGATCCTGCTTTATACTGTAGAAGAATGGAATGCTGACTTTTGGTCATGGGTCAAGTTTCCACTTTGTAACTCAGGCTTTATTAAAAATTCAAGCGCAATCAAAGGGGCTTTTCAGACTGTTTCACACTATTCTTAGCCCAGCGCCATCCTTTGTCCTGGGCGTAGCCCCTTTTCACACACACACATTGTTAACCAAGGGTTAAGCTAAGCCCAGGGCTATATGATTCATGTTGCCTTGTTCTAGCTCTGGGTTAAAGCCTCAATACACCCACACAGGTGTTCAGCATTAACCTGGCTGATTACCTTCTTCTAATCTTTTTCTTCTAATTTAGCCCTGGGTTTAGTCCATTTTCAGGGGATAACCCCACAAACACGGGGCTAACCCTGCTACAGAGCAGGGCCAGCTAGCCCTAGGCTAAAGTTGGGGTTAGCCCACTTTGAAATGGGCCAGGATTGTACTAGTGTGAAAGCTCTCTTAGCTCCAGGCTAAGATCAAGCTATTGCACTTGATGAGTGGACCGTAATTCATGTCAGCAGGAAGATGAGGGGAGGTAGATTCTGTGTATACATCAGTGATTATTGGTGCTCACACGTAGTTTAAGTTGATGGAGATTTCAAGAGTTAATGTTAAGATGTCGACTATACTATCTTCAGCGAGAATAAACTAATGTGTTTGTTAGTGCTATTTACATTCCCCCAGATGCAAATTCAGAAGATAAACTAAAGGAACTGTGTGAAGTCATCAGCAGTCATGTGACAAAACAACCAGACCTCACTGTTTTACCTAGATTCCACCAGCATGTCCAAATCCCTGCAAGAAGAACAAATACTCTGGATAATGTCTACACAAACCTTTCTCTCCCCTCCCCACCACAGAATGGCCATCAGAGTTGCTGCCATCCCAGGGAACCACATCAATCTTGAGGAATATACATCAACATTGATATCATACATCAGCAGGTGATCACAAAGACAGCTCGAATGGCACTCAGAGTGTGCAAACCTCAGCCAAGGCCACTAGTCCAGTCATCTATGACTTGCAAATCTGCAAGCTCAGCCACCATATTATATGTCTGGATATGTTTCCAAACCTGTTAGAATTATGTCAAAATATGGTTGTGCCTAACTCAAGCCTTTTCTCTTCCGACCTATGTTACAACAAACAAAAATAGTGAAAAATAATTAGTGTATCCACCCTTGAATTGAATTGGCTGCAAATTTGAATGTACTGTATAGTAGTAGCTGACAAACAACAGAAAGACAAACCAACGAATAAACCAAACTGAAAACATAAGCTCCACAGTGGTGGTTGTAAAATCATTCCCTAGCCCAAAAGCCTAAAAAAAAATCTGCCTTTCAGATAGAAGACAAGGAAGCATACAACACAGCTGGAGCAAGAATGAAAGCTAGCACCAAGGAGGCAAACTGTGGAGACATAATGAGAGGCTGCAGAGAGACCTAAACACCAACCAAAGATATGTGGCAAGTGATTTAAACCATCACAGGCTTGTATTATTAATGCAGTAATAAAAATTGGATGGGGCAAATGGGAGCAGATCAGAAAATGGAGGCTTGATACTAAAATGTGGCTAAATATACCTATCAAATTAAAAAGATAGGTCTGTCCTTAATACAAGCCTGTTTCAAATATAGGTCTGGTAGCCCCTGCATTTGAGATAAATAAAGGCCCCAGACACTATCTGAGGAAATATGGTGAGTTTAGGTAAAAGCATCCCCAAGAAAAAAAATCCTAGGCTTGGACCTGCTGTTTTAAGTAATTATTTACTTCACTTACTATGAAACAACATTCTCAGACTGCATTTAACTTAAAGCAAAGATCTCTGTAGGAAACACTTCCCAAACCTGGTATTTTTCCATTGTATCAATCATTTTTAGAGTGGGAGGAAGTTCAGAAATAATAGAGACACCCAAAAAGCTGCTGTATATGACCACCCTCAATTGCAGCAGCTACCACCACACCTACAGGTCAGGACCCCTCTCAGAGAATGGGCTCCACATATGTCTGACCCTCCTGAACCTCTTATTACAACAATAATAGGTGTTCTCTCCAAACACACTGAACAATGATATGCCACTGACTGATGTTTTCATTTTCCTCTGAGCTACTCCCATGTCCCACAGTCACCTGACCTGGAATAACACTGATGAACTGAACCAACAACATGATATTGTCCCGACACACACACACAAATCCATTCACTGAATTTCAATATTTTTTTGAAAATCTAGGCTTGAGTGTGGGCACCAGCAGTTTGACTAACTATGAAAGAACAGATGATAAAGTTTATGTTCAGTTTGTGGAATGCACAGGATCATGTAAAAATGAAGCACTCATTGCCAAAGACGTTCAATTAGTAATAATTGACAAGTTCCACATGCATCATGTTTTTCAAAACGAACATTAGTAACTTGTTTGATTGTGATTATGCCCTCTGCATACGGCAACACCCATCTTGATTAACCATGGTGAACATGAAAGTCATCTTTTAGATCCTACAATTTGGACCATATTCCATAAAGCAATTTTGTAGTCAATTTTGTATCAACCACTCAAAGTGCCAAATTCACAGACATACACACTCAGACAAACAGGACCTATAGACATGCACCAATGGAGAGATGTCAGAGAGTAAAGGGGCTGGCACTCTGAGCAGTCAGAGATTTGGTGTCTTGCTGTCTGCACCTTGGCAGTGCCCAGGTGAACTTGCACCTCTCCATGTTACTGCTTCCTTAATACAAAAACATGAATGTCGTGCACTGTTTAGTCATTACATAGACTGACCTGAGGATTTTTCTCCTCAGAGGACAATATTTTATTCAAGAAATAAACTATTACTGTTACTTATACTGCTGGTTCTATGGTGTTGGAATTTTAAATCTGAATCCTTCAGTGCAGAGAAGCTTCAGTTGACACACGTCAATTGAAACTTTTAGTGTGTTTTGGCCTTCATTGATCTATCTGGTTGCCATGGTAGTGCATTACATATTACCCACACCACCATTCTCTGTTTGAGAGAGAATCTAAAAACATTAGTAAACACTGGCTGCAGTGGGGCTTTAAATGTCAAAAAAAGTGTCACAATTCAAAATGTTGATGATTACAACTTGATGCTGCTACACCCAGTTAATGAGGTTTGCGAGGTGTGACAGGAGGTAAGCCTTCATCATCTTCACCATAGGTCAGGTAGCAGGTTAATGCACTGAATGAGAGCAGGTTTAAAAGAAGAAGAATGTAGACTGAAACAATTCAAAAAGAGATCTTATAGCAACACATGTAGAGCTCATATTCACATTTCATCCTGACCAATGCAGAATTAAATAACTGAGCGTAGTTTACCTAGCATCAACGATAAGTTAATTCTCTCTGAATGGTGATTATTTTTCCAATGATTAATTCGATTATTCAGCCGCTTTTGCTGAGGCTCTAAAGCAAAATAAAGCAAAATAGTTCCAGAGAAATAGAAGCTGAACAGATAAAGTCAGTTGTCTTGTGTTTATGCAGAGCCTCCAAAAATCTTTTTTGGCAGTCTGAGATGTGATCTGATGTTCAAACAATAATTAAATATTGTCTTTAAAATGACAAAAACAATATGTCATCTGTTATGTTAGTTTAACTTGTTAGCAGCTATGTGACAACACTGTGGTTTCTGATAACTCAGTGAGTCCCACTGTCTACCACCCCCCCACGCGTAATGAGCAGACCCACTTAGTGATGGCTGAAAAATGTTGTGATGTCATAAAAGTTTCATAGTCAGTCCAAAATGAAATTATCAAAAATTGTGATTTCAGCCTTTTCTGATAAAATCATGTTGTGCAGCTGTTTGTCCAGCCGTACGTTTGAGGGTGTGTGTGTGTGTGTGACGGCATTACACACTATTTTGTGTTGTTTATTTCTTGCCCCATTTCACCAAATGACCTGCAGGACACGCCTGCATCAGAGCTGATATACACATCATGCTTTCACCTCCTACCCTAACTGAATTATGAAAATGAACAGTTCATTCTTGACCATGGGAACAGACACAGTTTAATGATGGTGGATGTGCTGTTGGCCACTTGACACTATTGTAGCTGACAGCCCATCCTGTCCTTGTATTTTAGTGTAGCATCTCTGACCACACTAAATTCTGTATTCCAGGTCAGGTCAGTTTTAATGTGCCAAATCATAACAGAAGTTATCCCATTTCAGGTGTATTTATAATATTATTTACAGAGACCCAATAGTTCCCACAAATAGTATGCACTAAGGAGAGAGTGTCCAGGAAAAAAAATCCTTTTAACAGGCAGAAACCTAAAGTGGAAGCAGACTCTAGGGATGCACCTGAATCCAAACATGTTATTTGTAAAAGAACAAATAATGTGATGGAAAAACTTTTTTCTTCTTCCCAAAGTTTTTCATTATTATTTGGAAAAAGTCACCAGTGTCTGATTTTTGACTGTCCCCCTGTTAACAGAGAGGTGGTGGTGGTGTTTATATATTGGAATACATTTATATCTAATTAAAGGTCAATATTAAATCATTTTAATGCTTTGTAGGCACAACAATTGGATTGCCAGTGAATATTAGGTTAGAAGATAAAACATTTGCCTGATTTAAAGTGACTGTAAAGCAGCAATAATATGTGTTCTGAGTTACAATACAATATACAATATACTTTATTGTCCCACTTAGGGAAATTTGTCTTGGACTCAGCAACTGTGCCTTAAATGCCTTGACAGCCACAATGACAACAAACAATACATCACAAGGCATACCATCTCAACAACAATTACATAACAGTATTGCACATATCCCATAACATTACACACAACACATTCATACACCAATGGAAAAAACATAAAGATCACCATAATAAAAGCGCTATTAAAAAAAAAAACGCATGCTAACAGATCACCATAATAAAAACAATATAAAAATTATTGCACAATCTTCGGCCTCAAGCAGCATTGTTCAGGAATTTGATGGAGGATGGAACAAATGAATTCTTAAAGCAGTTGAGTTTGCAGTTGGGGACTCTATATCGTCCACCCGAGGGTAGGAGCTCGTATTCTAAATGAAGAATATGGGATGGCTCAGTCACTATCCTCTGGGCTTGCCTAAGAACAGTTTGTTCATAAATGGACTGCAAGGTCACTTTTTCCCATCACATTCATGGCTGTGTGCATTTTCAACTAAAAGTGATACTCCACTTTACATGATAACCCACTCAATATGTACCTACCCCATGCCAATGTGATGATGGGTGAAGGTCTTCAGTTCACAAAGGTGCTGGAGTTTTAGGAGAAACAGGGTAGCAGCCTCATCCAGGACAATGGTAGTGAATGGTGACCACAGATAAAACGTTAAAAAAAGAACCCAAAACAAACACAAAATGTCTCCATCCTGGTTGTGTGGTATAATCCAAGTGTCCAGGATTGTTTTGTGAACTGAAGATCTTCACTTATCATCACATCGGCATAGGGGTGAGTACATATTGAATGGGTTATCATGTAAAGTGGAGTATCCTTTTAACAGTAAGGTTGCCATACCAGGCTGACATCCCATAATGGACCAAGCTCTCCAGTACCGCCTTGTAAAATAAAAACATGATGCTTTTGTCCACACCATACAGCAGGGGTCGGCAATTAAGTTTGGCCTCGGGCCAAACATGGCGGGCCACAACCAAAACAATGGCTAATTTTTTGAATTAATAGGGGAGGATGAAAATGATAGGCGCTCGTGAAATGACAGAACAGACGTACTGAGACATTCAAGCTGGCTGATGTAGGTTAAATTTGCTGACTGGCCATTGGGGGCGCTATTAATTATCTGCACGTTTGTTAAAAAACAACAACAACAACCACCCCACACACACATTTCCACATGTTGCTGTTAGCTGCGAAAAAATGGCACTATCAAAAAATCTAAAGAGAAAAGTTAGCAGTGAAAACAGGATCTTTCATGATGAATGGACAGAGAACTATGCATTCATCCTACCAAGTTTTATTAATGCAAAGCCCACCTGCCTGATCTGTAACGAAGTTGTCTCGGTATGCAAAGAATACAATATTAGACGGCACCACGAAACGAAGCATGCTAACTTCAAGGTTGCGTTCCCTCAGAAGACAGAGGCACGAAAGCGCAAGATCGAAGCCCTGAAAGGTGCTTATGCACACAGCAACAGGATCTTGGTGCGAGGTCTCACATCCCAACAGAAGGTAACTAGCGCATCTCTAAAAGCGTCCTGGGTGCTCGCAAAGCATAACAAGCCATTCACTGACGCAGAGGTCTTCAAGGAGATGATGGTGACACATTTCTTTTCCTAAGTATATACCTATGTTTGATGTCTGGCCTGTTTGAAAGAAGTGTTTTAATTTTCACAATAATATGACGCCTATGTCCATTGTTTGAGTGACAACTTGTGTTTTAGAGACTATTGGAATTTCAGCACCAGGCGCTGTCCACTGACGTCATTTGTTTTTGCATGTTGAGCGTCCACGCTGCACCTCGCTGATGCGCTTATTCACCCTCGTATCCAGATATAACAAATAAGAATTTAGATCAATTGAAATGTTTCTGTTCTGAAAAATGAAGTTTCCAAATATAGAGCTTTTTTGAGACTGTCAGTCCGACTTTTAAAAAGTATCATTTATTTTTTTATTTTCATTCTCTAGTTCAAACAATCTCATGGGCCAGATGTTTTTGCTTGCGGGCCACATGTGGCCCGGGGGCCGCTAATTGCCGACCTAGGCCATACAGTCTCAGTCTGCGCAAGAAATACAGTCTTTCCTGTAAACGGGAACACAGACTTTCCACATGGACATTCCAACTAAAAGAGTTATCTAAATGAATTTCTGAGATACTTATATGAGCTGACCTGCTCAATGGGTGAGTCATGTATGACAACAGGACTGTAGTTCCCTACTGATCTCAGGTCTAAGACCATCTCTTTTGTTTTTTGAACATTCAAGAGATGGTGAGCATCACACCATTGCACAAGTGCTCTATTTCAGAAAAATAGGCTGAAGGGCTAGAATTTTTGTGCAGTAGGCTGAGGATGGCGGTATCATCAAAAAATTTAAGAACAAGGTTCCCGGGGTGACTGTGCAATCATTTGTGTAAAGTGTAAAAAGGACCGGGGAGCTGACACAACCCTGTGGGGTGAAATGCTGGGGGTGTGCCCACTCTGCTGTCTCAGTGTCAAACACCACTATGACCTGAAAACAACCTGAAACATGGACAGATCTACATGCATGGATCTAGCAGCTTTATTGAACACATCCAGATGTTTGAGTCGCCACAGGACGGTGACAGGATGGTATTTTTTTCTTTTGTGTCGGTTTATTGGAACTGAAGTGAGCTGAAGTTGTTGTTGTGTTAGTTCATAGGTCTTATATACCAACACTGAGCCATGTTACAGGTCCACCCAAAGAATCCTGAACACAGTCCACAATTCAGTACTACGTTGTTCTCAGTGTTTGCACGCTTTTTCAGCACCTATGGTCTAACATGTATAATATATTTAGAAGACAAGGGGCTCTATCTTACGCTGATCTAAAGTGCAAGTGGAAAGCAAGGTGTGTCCAAATTCACCTTTTGCCACAGGGGTACTCTGTCCTGTCTCGCCCTTGGCGCAAGCAGCGCACAGCAGGATACACCTATTAGTATCACCTATCAAGTGCCCTGATTAATTCATGGATGAATTTACACAGATCTTTTGGCTCAAGAAGTGAAAGTGTGAGAGCGCACAATATACAGAAACGGAAGGACGTGTCCAAAGCTGCTTCATGTGTAAATAGTTTATTTGACATTAACACCTGCAAAAAGTAATACAATACCTGAACCATAAATGTCATGCAGATATGTAACTGATTATGATGTACACTGAAGCACCTTGAAATTATGTTGAGTTTTATAATTCATTATTATCATCATCATTATTATGCAGCTCTGCTGGCTGAGTAGTGAGGGGGAGGAGTGAGGGAGAGAGACAGAGACAGACAGGTGCATTGGTGCATTAGAGAGGAGAGGTGAAGCGACCCAGTGGGTATACCTGTGCGCAAATTTATGCATGGGTATATCCAATCAGGCTCTGACAGACACACACATACCTTTTTCTCTCCAGGTCAGGCTGGTCTCAATGTCAGATATAACTTCTTGTTCATTTTGTATGTTATAGATCAGAATTGTTTAATCCTTGTTTTTCTGGATCACAGTAAATATGCAGACACAAAAACTCCAGCTGCTCCAGCTGTCTGACACCTGTGATCCTGTCCTTTGTGCACTTTGCAGGTCTGTTGAGATTTATTAGGCTTTATAATTATAATAATAATTGACTTTTAAGGGTGGCGGACGTTTAGCTCAGTGGGTAGAGCGTCCGACCCATGTATTGAGGCTGTAGTCCTCTGCAGCGGCCGCTGGTTCGACTCCCGCCCCTCGGCCCTTTGCTGCATGTCATCCCCACTCC
>JAJHUR010100884.1:0-14536 GCA_027495735.1 Lutjanus campechanus | reverse complement strand
AAACCGAGGTACGTATCGAACCGAGATTTTTGTGTATCGTTACACCCCTACATATAACTGAATATCAGATAACATGTGGAGTGTGCTCTTATAAATAATCTCTGCTATATGTCAGAATCTAATTGATCTACTACAAAATAAAGATCTATGTGATTGATCAACTTCTCGATAATCGTTATCATACCGACTGTTGATACATATTTTTTAGTTTCATGAATAATGAAAAAAAAAGTCTGTGAGTCGAGTTCAAATCATTTGCCATTTTACCTTCAGGATGCTCCAGAATAATCAGCTGAAGACTGTGCCCAGTGCAGCCCTGAAGAACCTTCATTCTCTCCAGTCTCTGTAAGTCATTGCCACACGCACGCGCGCACACGCGCGCGCGCACACACACACACACACACACACACACACACACACACACACACACACACACATACACACACCTACACACACACCTACACACACACACACACACACACGTGTGAGGTATTGTCTACTCAAAGAGCTTTTGAATTTCAAGTGCACCTTTCCGTCCTGCATTTACCGTATTAGGAAAACAATCACTGTTACCGCAGTAGAGATTGTAATGATTATATGTCAGTGTCATTGTACTGGTTGGCTATTTGGTTGGATTAATGTAGTTTCAATTGGTTGCAGCTGCCAGACATGTGAGGCAGGAACTACAGCTTGGATTTAAGACTGAAAAATGTTTCCTTTGAATTCCTGATGGTATATTTAAATGAACTAAATATGGTGGCACTACTGCCATAAAAAGCAGTCATTCATGTTTACATGTAAGAATCACTTCACTATGACGATCTTAAGCAGTAATGTCACAGCAGCCATGTTAATGAGTTTTATGAATAGCCATTGTTTTCTCTAGAAGTTAATGAAAAAAACTGTTGTCCTGAATTCCTGGACAGAAGGACACACAGTAGTCATCAATGCTGTTGTCAGGGAAAGCACTGCCGTCTATTTACACAACCTACTACCCAAAGTGGAATTCATAATGTTTGTGCCAAACTAACAACCACATTCTAGACAGTTACTCACAAAGATAATACAGAAAGCAGGAGCAATAGGAGCACCGCAGGACAGTTTATCTACTAATGTATGTAAAGATCTAAACGTTTGGTGCTGAACATTTGCTAAACAAATTTATGCAAACATAGGTCTAATATGCAAAAGTGAAGTTTAGTTGGAAGCCACTGGTTACTTATTTCTCAGTGTGAAAGGCAGATGGGATGCACTAAAAGTCTGTGTAGCATTGTAATCAGCACAATGTCTGAACCACTGGATGGATTGCCATGAAATCCTTTACAGACGTTCTTGGTTCTCTGAGGACGGCTCTTGGGACAGTGTGTATTGTTACCATTAGCAATTAGCTCAAAGAACCAGCCTGCGCAGTACAACCTCACAGAGCTTCTAGCATGGCTGTAGACTCTAGTCTTTTTTAAGTGCTGCTTTTCTGATTAATGCACTTGGAAACTTTTAAATCAGTTTTTAGGCACTATATTTCCAGGTTTTCCGTCTGTCCGCCCATCCATCCCATTTTTTTAAACGCAATATTTCAACAGTGCTTTGAGGAAAACTTTTTCAAACTTGGCACAAATGTTCATTTGGACTCAAGGATGTGCTGATTAGACTTTGATGATCAAAGGTCACTGTTACCTCACTAAACATGTGTTTGGCCGTTATGCCAGAATTCATATGCTATTTATGACATAATGTCACACAAATATATAGTAGGACAAAATGATGAGATGATGACATTTTATATACTAAATGTCAAAGGTCACATTCACAGTGACATCATAGTGTTCAGCTCTCTATCACTCCTCTGTATTCCCCTTAAAAAATGTCTCTAAGTGAAGACGCGAGAGAGTGTGACAAGAGTGAAGCATGTTTCACTGGAATTTATTCACGGTTATCATACATGTCAATAGAGTGATGAGTTCCATTTGACCAAAAACTACACTTAACAACTTTTATTAAATTACTTCACTGTCTTCACATGCATTTATGTCACATTTTATTTAAAATAAAAGTTCACACTAGAAACACCAAAATGCATTGCATTACAGTTACACTTTGTAAAACTTCAGCACCCACACAGAATCTCATCATCTTACACCACAGTTCCTGGTGGAGTCCCAGTCACGTTGATCAGATTGCTTCAACTGTACAGACCCAATTCAGGCAGATAGCTGATGTTCACAAAGATAGTTGACATTCCCCTGTTTATTATGTGACTGCAGCTGTCACTTGCAGTATTTAAATGTTACACTACTCAAAGATGGCATTATGATGGGACTAAATACTTTACTTTTCCTGCACATCGAGAATAAAAGTTAAAATATTCATTATTTACTCAAGACATTGATGTAATTTAGGGGCGATTCCACTCATATCACATACTTTACTGCTGCAGTGTTTGTTGTGCACTAAGCCCAGCAAAAGCCTTGTGTAAATGTAGGTCAGTCTTATTCAGCAGATCTGTAGAAGACTTTTCTATTTTTCAGGTTACATTGGTGAGTTCTCCAGGAGCTTGTGTGCCTCCACGTGTTTATCCGTAGCTCTCACAATCCAGCTCCACTCGCCTTCAGTCTTAGCATTGTTTTCTGAAACTACTGAATGTCACTTTCATTGAGACCATTGTATGTACATGGCTCTATTTGTGCCACTTCCCTCCACTACTGTGCCTTTGAGTTTGACAGGGACTAATGGAGGAATGGATCCAGCTGGAGAAACGTGCTGAAAATCCAGCTTTCAGCTATTATCACCCCTCTATATCCCTCCCCTTGTCCCTTGCTTCCCCTCTTCTTTTTTCTGCCCCTCTTCTTTCTATTTAACAGATGTCTTTTCTCTGTGAGGGTTTTAAGGTCTGTAGCTGAAGTAATATGCTTTGGCAGAGCCAGGACTGGGTTTGTATAAAGCCTTAGAGAGCTAAATGTCAATCAAGACTGTTTTTCTTCCAGCCCAGACACTTGAGGAATTTTGAGGGAGGGCGAGACACTCAGTGAGGGAGGATAGCTGGAGAAAACAGAGTGGTGATGGTGAAAAGAGCACTTGTGCATTCAGAGTACTCCTGAAATTAAGAATATTTCCCTTTTACCACCAAACAGTTGGTCTGTGATCAGAATTTGAATCTGATCAGTTTGCAGGGTCAATGGGGAGGATATCCACAGCGTAAGGGTATTGCTGCTCTCTTATATTATGTAGGTTTTGTGAAGTCACCAGTTAGTCAAGTTAATATATCAGATTTACCATGGCAGCCAAGCAAACATTTATGTCATTCTCCTTGGGGTAATTAGAAGTATGATGTGTGTTGTTCAGTTTAAGAATGAAGAGTTGGTCCAAGTGGAGGATTGAAGGTACCTCAATATTTGTCAGAAGTGAGGGTAAAAAAACACCACGGCAGTGGTTACAATAATGCAGCCATTGTACTGGACAGTGTTGCAAACAGGGAGTGGAGCCACAGGATAAAGCCCTTTAATTTTTACCAGCCTGTGTCTTTTCAAACCTTCACTCAAAGTCACAAGATGTTGGTAATGACCAATGAATCAGATGAGTCCTCAAGAGATTGTAGTCCAGCAGAATGTTGAAGTTTAGTCTCTGCCCTTCTGCATTGAGAGGAACCATTTTAGATGCAAACTAAGGCCCAACCGATACTGGATTTTGGGGGCTGATTGCGATATTGATATATCATTCGATATACTTATTTACAAATGCAAATAGACTTATTGTCATTGTACATGTACAGTGAGATTCAGTGTGCCATACCAAAGCTACATAGAGGAATGAATAGGAATGTAAAATATAAGCATAATACAAATGTAAGCATGAAAATATAAACATCAGATATAAAAATATCTAAAAATATATATGTGCATAACACACAGTCTTAAATGTCTCTGACTGAGTATTGTCTGTTACTGCACGGTATAGAGACTGAACTTTAGAAATGTCCATAACATGTCAGTGACAGTGAGCAGTTGCAGCAGTTTCAATATGTAATGTGCAGTTAGTGCAAATATGTTGTAGTGCAGGTATGTATTTTAAAAATATAAACTTGGAGTTCCCAGTCTGTGATGCTTAGACAGGTTGATTCTGGAGACTTATCGCTCTGTGATAGAAACGGTCCCTCAATCCGGCAGTGTGGTTCAGAATCCAGAGGGCAGGAGAGTGAAAAGGTGATGGCAGGGGGTGTTGCTTCATGTATTTATTCAGTTAGTTATTTATATAAAAAAAACTAAGTTACATCTGGGCTCTCTAACAGCAAACTTTTACTGGTATTTTTAATCATTATAAATAACTATAAATTAAAAAAAACACAAATTGAACAACTTGAATTAAGTTAAAGGAAACTTAACTGCCAATAAAATAACTGGAGACTAAAAGTCAAACCCAGGATAAGCTTAATTGACTTCATCTCCATAGTTTATCAATTTTATATTGATATTGTGTTATGAGACTGTATATCATCTTAGATTTTGGGTATCATCATATTTGATGTGGCCAAAGTGTAGTCCTTTTGTTTTAAAGGCTGCCTTACAGTAAAGTGATGTCATTTTCTGAACTTACCAGAATGTTGTAGCTGTTCTATTGTCATACATTTGTCATTAAATCCACATTACTGTTAATTATTTATCAAATATCTCATTGCGTTAATATATTGTGAAAGCAAGTAGTCATCCTTGCAATATTTTTGCAGTATTGATATTGAGTGTAGCCAACATGCACAGCAGCAGCACCCTGACTCTGTTTGATCTGAAGGGAACAGAACCATAATTAGTATCATTTGTAACACCTGTGTTTACACTTCATGTCAAAATGGCAGTTATTAAAAATGTCTATTTGTCTGACAACGTCAGTATTGAACCCATGCCTTCCTTGTTTCTCTGTTTGTCAGTCGCCTGGATGCAAACCATATTACCACAGTTCCAGATGACAGTTTTGAAGGCCTTCAGCAGCTGCGCCACCTCTGGTTGGATGATAACAACCTGACGGAGGTCCCCATCGGTTCTCTGAGACACCAGGCGAACCTTCAGGCTCTGACGTTGGCGCTCAACTGCATCTCGTACATACCAGACAACGCCTTTGCAAACCTCACCAGTCTAGTTGTGCTGTAAGTTATATTAAGCTACTGTTTTAATTGTGGTTTAGAATGGAAATCTGCACAGTAGTCCTGATGTTCAAATGTTTTTATCTGTTTCACTAATGGTTCTGACCACATTGGACCAAACCATCCGCTGCATTCAGCTGTATGCACTAATGGAGATGCAGTAAAAATAATGTATAAACCTTATTCAAATACAGTATGGTGTTTTACACCAACACTAAACAAAACTGAAAAAAATACCCAGAAGCACATTTGTAAATGTATAAGAGGCCATGTCATGACACCATCAGTCACTGGATTAATTCAGAAATGATTTAGACAGGTATATATCATGACATACCATGACAGAATGTGATTAACAAACATTTTCAGAGTTGTCCTCAAAGTGAACTTCCCCAGAATAGCCACAAGAACTTTGCATGCAGTTGTCACAGACCTATTCACTAAATAACTCAACAGGAACAACCTGCTGGTGTACTTTTTAAAGCTTTAATTAACCAGGCACACTGACTGAGAACATTCTCGTGTTTACTAAAATGACCTGAGGGAATATCTGGAGAAGTAAAAGTCACTGGGTGTTAAGTAGATGAGGATATTTCTCAAGTTGAAAGCCAGCACATGCAAATTATCTGCACTGTGACTATACAGTAATAGTTTGATGTGTCTTTAGCTCCTGAGCCATGGTGTGTTTTGTTTATGTTAAGGGATTTTTGGGGGGTAATTTTTGTAATTAACTAACTGGAATATCTCCTGCCTGCCTGACAGCACAGATTACCATCCAGTTAGTAAAATATGACGGTACTGCTACTGCTCCCCTCTAAATTAGAGAAGCTATAATTACTGTTTAGCTGTTCATAAATCATCTACATAATTCTGTCACCACACATCAATGCAAAGCACCTCTCCTTGTGTTCTGCTCAAGCTCTGAATGTATCCTCCGAGCGACTGCAAATCACATTCCAAACGCAAACATACTGTTGTATTTATTTCCACAGCTTACAGTTAATAAGTCAACAAAACAGGCTGCTACTCATACCCTGCTGCGTTTTTGCATGCAAGCACTTTTGCAGTGAAATGCACCATTGGGGTTTGAATTTGAATGTTAATGACACTTTGAAAAAGTTGCTCGACTCTGAGCATTAATGTAAAATTAAGATTATCTTGTTGTTTAATGCATGGTGGAAAATGCTAAAACCATCCACGAGAGCAACTTGTATAAATATGCAGTGCATTACGAATCTGAGGGATTGTTCCAAACATACCGTTTTTTTTTTTTACTGCTGCTGTTATATATTCACACAAACACACACACAGGCACATGCACACAGACACACACAGAGTGGTATTGCTGCAGGGTTAGTATAAACACATCAGGATAAACAGGAAGAAAAGACCCTGAATCTATTAGGCGAGGAAAGCCTTTTGCGTATATACACACTGGACAGACACCTGATTCACAAATCACACTATGACATTCAAAACTGATTTATACAACATTTAACAAAAGTTGCAAAACAAGAGTAGATAAATGTAAAAGATTATTTTATATCTGCCCTGGTATGAAAATCTTACAGATGTGTGTAAAACTGCTTTTCCAGGCATCTTCATAACAACAAAATTAAAGAGATACGAGACAACTGTTTCGCTGGCCTCATGAACCTGGAGACACTGTAAGTGCACAATCATACAGTATTTGACATACGTGTGTGTGTCAATTTGAGTGTGTTTTTGCTCATGTTTGTGTGTGCTAACAGCTTCCCCACCCACCTCTGCTCCAGTCCTCCAGACATCATTGTGTCCACTTCCTCCTTTAATTGCTCTAGGATAAATAGAGCAAAGTACATGATGCTTATCAAATCTGCCCTCCCACTGTTCACTTCCTCCTGCCACACAGCCATGAAAATCTTTTCGTTGCAATGTTACCTAATGGCAAACAGCTACTGTACAACACACAGACCTTTACAGGAAACCAGGGATGACCTGATACTTTTTTTTTGTTCTAAATCCCAGTCTGGTACATTTAAAGTGAAGTGTCTGCTGGTACTCAGGCTGGTGTACTGCACACAGTGCACACTTAGCCACAAATTGGTAAAGGTAATGCAGTACAGTCCTACATTATAGCTATTCTGCAATGGTTTCAAGTGGTGTTTTATAACCTTTAGTGTTCTGTTGTGTTTTGTATATCTGTGGAAAGAGAAGGTTGAGCTGCTGTGACAGGGAGGTTTGGTAAGAATTTAGGTAGACTCCCTACACCCCTAACATGAACAAAATACTGAAGCTCAAATACAGTTTTACACTAACGGCAGCACACGAAAGGCATGCACCATGTTCCTTTAACCCAAAGCAGGTAAAAAATACTGACTCCTTTGCTGTCAGTGTTGAATCATTAAATTTACTGTTTCTGCTGTTTATTTGCCTGTGCCCTGTGAAACAATGATCATTAAATGTTTACCAGAGAAAATATATAATATCATTTATGAACAAAAATACCAAAAATTTGCTTTTTCCAGTTTCTCAGATGTGACTGATTTTCTGTGTTTTGGATTTTGTGTTTATGTTGAGTATTTGCGCTGATCACATTGGTTTGATTTTCTGTAATAAATAGTCAATTATTGAACACTGCTACCAAGTCATATATTTTCTTATTAGGCTTATAACAATGCTAGTAATATAAGTAATTAGTAATTACTATGTGACTTGGTACTGACAGCAGTCACAGAGAGAACCAGATAATTCAACAGACCTGTTAACAATGCTTGTTCGCATTCTTTTTTAAACATTTTTTTGTTTTTGTTTGAATGTACTTAATGTAATCCGTTATTGGGCTTTGAGAGACTGATTTTTTTGCATCAAAATGAAACCCAGCACTGACTTCCTGTGTCTCTCTCTGTCTCATCATAGAGATCTTAACTTCAACAACCTGAAGGTTTTTCCCAAAGCGATAGAGGCCCTGCCCAAACTGAAGGAACTGTAAGTAAATCGTCCTGTTTCTCCTCAGTGAAGGGAACATTTTGTTTTGACACTAAAGTCAGGGAGCTGACAAATATCTGACAAAGTAGCTAAATAAGGAAAACTGGAGCACACATGCAAAGTAGCAAAACCTGTCCTCATTTTTTGTCAGTCTCAGTGAGTAGTTAAAATACACATATCCTGTAATAATTATTATAATATTATTAAATCAGTTTTGTTATTATTATCATCATCATATTATTATTATTATTTTTTTTTTTTTTCTGACTTATCTAGTGGATATAATGATTAAATAGAAATAAATTAGCTGAAATCTTTTGCAAAATGTTTCAACATTTGTGCTCTTATTTTGAAGGCCACATGATTTGTTTCTTGGTTTTTCAGCAAATAATTTTTTAATTAAGGAGTTATTTTAAATCAACTAACCAAACTTGATTTCTGTAGCAGGCAGTGAGAATTATTTTTTGTTTGTGCTAGATTTAGTTAAACTGTCTACTAGTGATAATAACAATTAATCAATAATCGATTAATCAGTCGATAAGAATTTGATCGATCTGCTATCAAATAAAGGTCTGAAATATATTGGAGATTATTTTTACGAGTGCACTCTGCATGTTATCTTATATGCATTTATATGTTTCATATGCTACTCTTTTCATAATAAGGGTTCCAGAAGAACCCTTTTTGGGACAAAGGGTTTGTCAAGGGTTCTTTGTAAGACTAAGATTTCTGTTAAGGATCCTTTTTATCCAAAGAATCTTTTTTAGAATATAGAGTTCTTTCATCAATGGTTCTTGGTACCATAACATAAAAGGTTTCTCTGGTTCTAACTAAAACCCATGAAATATAAAAAAGCTTCTCATAGAACCCACTGTCTGGGTTCTAACTAAAACCCTTGGAATATAAAGAGGTTCTTGGTTGAACCCCAAGCTAAAACCCTTGACATATTAAAATGAGTCCCGGTAGAACCCCCCGGTTGGAGTCTTGTTAGCACCCTTAGAAAGGTTGAACGGTTCTGGATAGAATCCCCAGGGAGGGTTGTAAGTGGAACCACAGCACCATAAAAGGGTTCTCTGTAGAACCTCTCACAGGGGGTTTTGGGTGAAACCTTTCACAGATGGTTCTGGGTATAACCCTTTTTGTGGGTTCTAGGTAGAACTCTTTGAAAGGGTTCCAAGTGAACCTATATCAAAGCTTTTAACAGGAACCAAAACTGGTTCTCCTATGATGCTGTCAGAGAACGTGCAACATATTGCAGAAGAAATAAAGCTTTTATTGAGGGGGAAAAAAAACTTTTGGTATTGTTTGGGACATGCAGTTTTTTTTTTTTTAAGATTTTGTAAGTATCATTAATCAATTAATTGATTGTTAATTTTACCAATGGTTGATTTAGGCAAGAGTTTACAATTTGCAACCCTACTTTATGCACCTTTTTGTATTGCTTTTCATATTTCCATTTTTTGGTTTTGCATATGTTAACTTAATTTACTTGCATGTCAGGTTTCACATTGAGCAAAGTGTCTTTACACTCTGTCCTTGACTTTCTTCCTGCAGCGGGTTTCACAGCAACAATATTGCTTCCATACCTGAAGGGGCCTTCCACAACAACCCCCTGCTGCGAACCATGTAAGGTCAAACCCCCCTCTGACTCACTGACAGTACTTAGAAACAAACATAGCACACTAAGAACTCTAATTTGTACTGTGCACAATGTACAGCAGGCTTTCTGAGAAGCACACATACAGTATGAGCTGATACTGGTTATGAGTGTTAGGCTTCAGCAGATGAATGTCCAGAAGATGGTGCCATTCTCGCATAGTAAATGATTTTGCTTTGAACTCTCCCCCTCTGCTCTCTCAGACATCTTTATGACAACCCTCTGTCCTTCGTGGGTGCCTCGGCTTTCCAGAATCTGTCTGACCTGCACTCCCTGTAAGTCCCGCTGTCAGGCACGACTCCTTGTTTCATCCATACCAGCTCATGCTTTGATGTTTATGATTTTACTATTCATCACCACGTGTGTTTCAGGATGTTGCGAGGGGCCTGTATGATGCAGGACTTCCCCATCCTTACGTGGACTAATAACCTTGAGAGTCTGTGAGTGAACTTGGATGCAGCATCTGTTTCTACTCGTGCTTTGTGTGTTTCAGAAGTGACTGATGAGGTTTTTCATTTCTAGGACACTGTCAGGAACCAAGATATCATCCATCCCTGCTGATCTATGTGAGGATCTCAAGTTGCTCCGGACACTGTAAGAGACTTTTCTTGTCCTCTCGCCTGCTGTAGCACTTAAAACATCTTTTTAAGATCATTAGGATCTTTACAGGTACAGTAGAAATCAAGCTATGGTTTTAATGCTGTTACAGTCATAGGCATACAGTCAGATTCCCATTTATGTTTAAAAAAAACATTCCATTTTATGTTCACACTGAGGCACGAGCAAATTGTAAGCTGTAATTGGCCAATAAACAGAGTGGAACATGACTAACAAGTCAACATTTTGTTGTCTGATTGTTTTTGTTTATTTCCCTCCATCAGAGACCTGTCCTACAATGAGATCAAGGAGCTACCAGCCCTCCAGGGCTGTGTCCGACTGCAGGAGATGTGAGTTTTGAAGTCAATTTACACATCATTTCAGACAAGGATGGTGAAGCTGAAAGGACAGTTTCTGTTTTAAGCTTAAAATATTATAATGTGATAAAATAATAATAATAATAATAATACTTGAATAATTAAATGATATTATTTGGTTGTTTACAATCTGTTAAATTGTCATTTTCAATTTACAGAAGCTTCCAACACAACCATATTCAACAAATTGACAGGGACACTTTCCAAGGTCTCTCTGCTCTCCGTTTACTGTAAGTCCATTTGGTCACACATACACTGGATGCTGTTAAAACAAATGTTTTATGTCTGCATTGTGAGTTCATTATGTTCTGATTTTACAGAGACCTGAGCAGAAATGAAATCCGAGTCATCCACGGCGATGCTTTCCTCACCCTCACCGCTCTCACCAACCTGTGAGTTTGACCTTTCTGTTATTTTTGCACCTTTGCATGTCATCATTTCATTTGACTGCATTGTACTGAATCAAATTGCTTGCATGTGTAATCATTGTTTGCAGAGATCTGAGTATGAACTGTCTGACTGTGATTCCAACAACTGGACTGAGTGCGCTCAGTCAGTTGAAGCTCTCAGGAAATCCACAGATGAAAAATGTGCTGACTGCAAAAAACCTGCCCAAACTCAGGTGAGAAAGCACTTCTGTAGTCAGTTTCCTAGTTCTGTTATCTGAAGCGTTGAGAAGAGATGGTAGAAAAATTTAACCCTGGGAGGTCTAGTGGTTGCCGGCTCTGACTATTTAACTGCAATGTCCCGGGTTTGATTCCAGCCGTATGAGCCCCCATCTCCCTCCCCTCTCATTTTCTCTCAGCTCTCTAATGTCCCTCTCTCGAACACAAACACAAAATGCCCACACAATACTGTAAAAAAAATGTATTCAATACATTATTATTTTCTCTTAAGATACTAGAAAAATCAACTTATATTGAAATAAAAACATTAAATTGAGCCAAAAATGTCATTAAGGTTGTAAACTGTAGAAAATGTACAAGGGTTAGCTATAGGATTAGAATAAATCTGAAATCTGTCATTCAGTATTTTTGAACAAAAATTCTAATGAATTGGTTTCAGAAAGAAAGATCACATCATAGGTTGCAATATTAAAATCTCAGAAGCCTGCAATTTTTAGATAAAGGTAAAATGTGTAACCAAAAACATGATATAGTAGTATTTCACAAATGCTCTGGACTACAAATCTTGTTTTCCAGATGTAAGAAAACATTTTTGTCCTGTACAGACCCCAACAAATCTCATATCAACATGATTTTAAGTTTTTGTTCATTGAAAATGAAAATTGTTGCGGAAAAAATCAGCCCTTCTACTTGTGAATCATATTTCAATCGCAATATCTGTCAAAAATAACTGGAATATGATTTTTTTTTAACCATATCATGCAGCCCCACTAATTTTTAACTATTTAGTGAGCTAATTTTCCTTACCTTTTGTTATAAATGGGTAGTAGGAAAAGGGTGAAAATCCCTCATCATACAGATTTTTCATACAGTCCTTGATTGTGTCTTATTTTGCCCAGTAAATTGCCTTAACTGTCTTATATACATAAATATCTACACTATATTTTTCACACGGCGATACTGCACTGGGACGTTTCTCGTGCTCATTACTTTGTGTTACAGCATGTTTGCTTTAGATGCAAAAACCCTGCATACTTGGACAAAGAGGGCAAGTCCAAAATACTGATGTAGAAAACCCAGCATACAGGCTGTGCTGCACAAACCAAGCACTTGGTTTAAGCAAAATAAATTAGACTCACCCTGTAGAGAACAAAAAGTGTACAAAATATAGTACATCTCCTTTTCAGTTTTTCTCTGTCTGCTGTGACTACATGTGTGTGTGAGACAGACGGACAGAAAAACAGAAAAACTCCACTTCTTCTCGAACGTTAAATGGGAAAGCCAGCTGAATCTGTTTTCTCCACAATTGTAGACACACTATGGAAACATCCAAATATTATTATTGAAAAAAATCAGGAGGGCCAAATATTTGCAGACAAACACATTATTTATCCTTTCCCCAGTTTGGTATTAAGATTCTTGACCATCTGTATTATTATTAACACAGGACCTCAGCAGGATGTTCACAGCCTTTCTAAATGATTATTGTTTGTTTGTAGGTCCATCTCTGTCCCGTACGCCTACCAGTGCTGTGCATTTGTTGGATGTGACTCAATGACGAGCCCTTCTGAGGAAAATGACGTAAAGAAATCTACAGGTGGGAATGCTGCAGTCAGAGCCTTTTACTTGGAACAGTTGACTTGTTAGATAAACTTTTTGTTTTGGTTATGTAAAAGTAGCTAAAAATATCGACTTAGAATAGAATGTTTAACATGAACATATCAACAGTATTCTTCACTCTCACACCAGATATCAGATGTAGTTGTTAGATATGCTTTAAATATTTAAATCACACTGGCATTAGCCTGCATGCTATTTTTTAACTGTTCGCTGGCTGTGTAGTGCAGTTTTATTTTTATGTACATCAGGGAATAGTTGCAATGTATTTTTTTTATTGCATTACAAAACTTCAGCTAAATAATTAACATTAAATACTGATACATCCCCTACTTTACTTGTGTGAAATGTGATTTTGAAGGAAACTTCATGATATTTTAGAAAAAGCAAAAAAAAAAAAAAAATTTGAATGCATACCTAACATTTACTTGAGCGTTCTGCAGCAAAACATTGGCTTAAGTTTCTCAATTTTTCTTAGCCGAACTTACAGGGTAGAAAATTTACCAGGGACCCTCTCATGTATGTCCCTTTGAATAATTTGATGTAGCCTATTTTTTATAGTCACACTCCATTACATGAAAGAACAACAACAGAGAAATGTATTTATTAAAAATATTTCCCCCATGTTAACACAGAATAACCATGTAGAGACAGCCGGTTTCCACCATTAATGGGGTAACACGTGGGTGATTGAAGGAAGAAACACTATCCCAATTTTTGTAGGTTTCACTTTAGTTTTTTATCTGGCAATATTGATAATTGTTATTGAAGCAGATTGCAGCTGTGTGGAAATTCGTTAAAACAAGTCTTTCGGTGTTTTCAAAGTCATGATGTTGAGCTGAAACAGATTCCACAATCCATTCACATTCAGAGGCTGCTGCTATGCGCAGCAGAGGGGTCACACCGTGCATACTGCAATGTTCAACATAGTAGGCTTAATAAAGTTACATTCTGGTAGATTTTGGTGTCTTTCTTCAGTGAGGGGCGCTTTTTGCCACAACCAACTGCTGAAGCAGCATTTCACCCAGATGTGCTTTGGATAAATTATAAATAAATAAATAAAAATAATAAAGTATAAATCCAGTGTGCTTGAAGCTTTGGGCTTTCACCTGGAATTTTATGTGAGATTCCAGATGTCGCAGCAAATATCAGTCCAGCAGATTTTATCCCTCCCATGCACAAATTGCATCTTCCTTGTTTAATATTTGTATTTCCACACAAAGCTGGTGGCAGACATGCTGGTTTGTGTCTCATTCAGATGGCAGAGTCAAAAGTTACTGTATTAAGTGCATTGATGTTTGAATTCATGGCACTTTGTGATCGTTAACTAATTCATTAAAGCACTCAGTGTGGGGGGACTATTTTAGATTTAAAATATTCACTGAACTATGAATCCTTTTGTAAAAAAAATAAAGAATATATTTTTTATATCATGATAATTTATATGAATGAATCAGAAAACTTTTCACTAACACCTATTTGAGAACCACTTCTTTAATTAGGTTAAATGGTAGTAAATCCATCCTGTGCTTTTACTGTATATAAATAAGTGTATATAGTGTTAAAG
>JAJHUR010100883.1:0-10791 GCA_027495735.1 Lutjanus campechanus | reverse complement strand
CTTGCTTGTCTTTTTTTTTTTTCTTTTTTTTTTTTTTTTTTTTTTTAGTTTTTCCTTCCTCTCCTGGGCCGGACATCAGCAGGAGCCAGTGCAGATTTCTTTCCCCTTCCTCACAGTACTTTTTGGACCTTTTTCTCACACACTCCGGTGTTGTTATTGCTGTGCCTGGGAAGTACCATGCCGGTGGTTGGCGTAGCCTCCAAACTCAGGCAACCCTCGGCGGTGGGCACCAAGCCAGTGCACACTGCTCTCCCCATCCCCAGTGCGGTGAGGGCTGCCACCTCGCAGGGGTACATGTCCCGGCAGCAGGAGCTCAGGGCAGGTGAGGGCGCCCCTGGGCTCTCCTGCCAGCTGTCGATCAAGTCTGAGTACCAGCAGGAGAGGATGCCTGAAGGGAAGTCCAGAGCGGAGACGGAGGAGAGCAAGATCTGCAAGGTTAGTTGAGATGGACATACTCTTGTTGAGTGCATCTAGCATAGTGACACTCCACAGGTGTCTGGGATGAAAGAGCTACCAGTGTCAGGCTTGTCATGCTCGCTTTCCCCATGTTGGTGTGAGCAGGTGTCTGTCTGGCTCTGAAACTCTGACTTCAGGCACATGGTGATGAGTCATGTGTGTTACGGTGGGATGATGTCGCTGTTTTTGATCATTAGCTAAGAGGGGAAGCTAGATGAGTAATGTGTCTCATGTCAGTGTATTACCTCATACTGCTGCCCCTTCAGTCTGTACATAATTTACTAATCAGTGAGTGTGTGTCAGTGGCAGGAGAGGAGAGTTTAGGGGTGTGAGTGTATGTTATAGAGCGTGTTCACGCCAACCTTGTTTGGTCCAGGTGAAGTGAACCCTGGAGCATTTACCCCCTTGGTTTCGTTTGGGTTATATGAAAGCCCGACTCTGGCACGGACCAAACAACTGCTCTCTGGTCTACCTCGAAGGGGTCATGTCAGACCACCATAAAGTGGAGTGGTTCATTTCTAGTGTGAAAACCATTCAAACCAATCCCAGGCAGCATAGCATGTAAACAAAAAGTTTTTTTCTTCCTGTTTTGGTGACTGGTTAACTCATAGCGTGTTTGCAACGAAAATGCCAACTAGCAACCTGGACTCAGGGGACGTTCAGTGTTTCCGCTATGTTATTTTAGTACACCGATTGTCACCTGTTCACAACATCTGGTCTCAGTGTGTTCAGCTCTCAGTACTTTTGTAGCTTCTAACTGAGTCTCTGAGCTTTGAAGTTAAGTTTCCCTCTGTTTGTACATTCAGGTTTTTGCCATATTGTACTGTTTCGTGTTAAGTTGCTTCAAAAGAAAATCCAGCATTTCCTGATTTGGCTGCTTCATAACAAAACAACTTGAACTTTTATTGTGAAGAAATTATTAGAAAATGAAATGTCCATTGCTAATGGTCACTCAACTCAAGAAAAGCGTGTCATGTATGGGTCAATGTATTGGTTTACAATGTATGGACTGAGTTTTGCCTTGAATATTGAAACAATTTATCATTCTAGTATTGTTTGGATTCAGGAACTGGACCTTTAGGTGTGAACCTGTCCTTCGACAAGATCGTAAAGACCTTTACCTGTGAAGCAAACCATGTCTGCTCTTCTATGGGGAGGAAAACGAATACAACGGTAACGAGTGCTACCTGAGAAGCCCCAAAGATTAGTCTGAATACGCTCTTTTTCCCTGGTTTTCTCCCCATTCTGTCTCCCATGCAGGGTAATATTTCAGATAGATTACTTGTGCTGCCCCCCTCGTTCCCAGAACATATTCTTAATACCCCCAACAGCATCAAAATGTTGCAGATGCCTTAATAGACGCACAGAGATCATTGTTAAGTGGTTCCCCATACTAAACTCAGCCTGTGCCAAGTTCTTTCCTTGGCTCAGTTTCTCAGGCTGCAGCAGAGAAAGGCGGGGTTGTTTCGTCTGTCCTGACTGAGGAGGAAGGAGTTTTCAAAACTCCCCGCCAAATAGTTTCAGCAGCGCCTCAGCCCGTCCCACATCCAGAACTGTCAGACTGTACAAACTGAAACTTTCCTGTTTGGCCGGTTGATCTCCCCTCCTGCTCCTCCTCCTCCTCCTCCTCCCCCTCCCCTCCGCCCCGCACTGCCTCTTTCTACCGTTACAAGACTTCCTAACAGAGACAAAATGAAAAGCCTCCATGACCCTGATTCTTTTTCTGGCGTTCAAACGTTTGATACTGAACAAAGCTGCTGATTTTCCTCGTGACCTAGAGGAAACGTGGGCAGGAGACATCAAAGTGCGGGTCAGCGCTCCCCTGCCTCTAAATCCTCCCGGCGTGTCCGTGACTTGAGTCCAAATCGCCTGCAGGGTGACTACGAGGGAGGGAGGGAAAGGGGGGGTTCATCATTAACCTGCTGCTGAACTGGCAACTTCAGCTTGACTTTCAGCTTGTTAACACAACTCAGTCCTTTCAAATCTCCTGCTCTGGTCATTAAAAGTGGCTCTGAGAGTTAGTTTTTGTAACTGACTTTGAAGAAAATGAAGCTGAAGGCTGATGTGACTTGTGTCAGCATCCATCTCACATCATATTCTGAGAAGCAAATCCAAGGCTGGCCCTAAGATTTTGGTGGCCCTAAACATGATTTTGTTGGTGGCCCCAAAACATTCCCAGGGCAACCACCAAATCGCACACACTGTTCACGACTGAATGAACACACACACTTTACTTGTTAGCTTTTCTACCTACCCATCTTTTCTTGTAGCATTAAAGTTGTGTGTTGATTTTGAATGAATTAAACTGAACATAGCTACAATAATTTTAAACCGGCAAGTTTCTCATTATAATTACTTACAGAATATTCTTTTTTTTAATCACATGAACAGCAGTGCAGTGAAAATGCAGGTATTTTCTATAGGGGGCAAATGGTATAACATGGATCTAGCTGTTTTTCTACTGCTAACAGAGACTCCAGTCTGCAGTGTAAACCACAGAAAGTTTATAGCATGTCCACATTTCTGTCCTATATAAGCACATTTTTTCTCTGTGCCTGCTGCGAGTCAAATAGTCTCCCAGCGGTGAGGAGCAAGCAACACACAAAGTCACACTGATTGGATTACCCCCCATAACAGTTGTGAACCTAAACAACTGCATACAGTATTGTTGCCCACACATTTTTCCTTGACTTGTATGTTGCACTTGTTCCTTCATCTCCAGTATCTTCAAGCTCTTCTGTAACAAAAAAGATGAAAGTGTGCTATAGCTCTAACCTTATCTTTCTTATTGCTGATGGTTTTAGGCTGCAGCGATCTCATGGATCAGGCTTCCACTAAATTGCCTAAAATGCACAACAAGTGCACCATACTGTACTGCAGTCCCTGTCCTTCAAAAGCTCGTAGGCAGGCAGAACGCTCCTGCCTGCCCCAGCCTGTCGGTGTGGGTGAGGAATTGGTGGTATGGAAGGGGGTAATTAGTCTGTCTAATTGTGTTGTGTAGTCCCCTAAGAGCTTTACTCTCGGGGCTGTCGGAGGAAGAAAGGGAGAGAAGGTGGAGTAAACGCTGTCATTACTCCTTCACATTAACCAACAGTCCTTGTTTAGTTTGGAGTCCTATTATCAAGCGGGATCAAGCGTAGGATTGTGAGTGTGTGCATGACTGCATGCTTGTTTGTGCGAATGCAACCCCCCGTATATACTGTACAATAGCACCAGCATGTGTTGGCTTGTCCTCCCAAGGTTAAACATATCATAACCTGGGTGGTGTTTGAACAGCATTTTTTAATTTTTTAGAATTTCAATTAGCTGTTGATGTTGGGAAATCCCACCTGTCTGGTAAATAAGAGTTTAAGCAAAAGAGTATTTGACAGATCATTTGATTCTATTTTATTGTGGCTGTCGTGGGGAACAACATGCAGTCAGCATAACAGTGAAATAAGATTGAAACTGGCTAAATCACCAAAGAAAGAAATGCAGGAGTCAGCATCGTGGTATGCTGACAATATTCCTGTGCTTGCAGAATGATCATGACAGAAGTGCTAGAAAAATAAGTAAGAGGGTTAAGCGCTAAGCAGATAGGAAGAAGGGATTTGTTGTTTCTTTGGTGTGGTGTTTGCAGAAGACAGCAGGCCTGATGTTGTTTCGAGCAAAGCCAGGGAGGAAGTCCAAGCGAATCTTAAGACAAGCTCGGCTAAAGCAAATTCAATCAGCCTGACGCAGGAGGTCCTCTGCTGTGTCTGGACTGGGAGCTTACACGTTTAACAGATGCACGATTCACAGACTGCCGCACTCGGGTTCCATCTGCAAGACGGGGAAAGTGCACAGGAGTGATGCAGGGTGCTGTTTCCCTGTCTAATGGTGTGTGAAGGGCACAATTAAGCTGCCCAGACAAGGTTAATTTTGGACACCATTCAGAATCAGTTGCGGTTAATCTCAGCTGTATTAATACAGTCTGCATGTATTGTGTGACAGATAATCCCTCTCGGATCTGCTGCACAATAGACTGCACCTAGTTTTACACAAGTGTCAACAAGTTGTGTCTGCGTTTGTGTGTGTTTTCTGTCTGGTCAAAGGTGTTTGTTACCTTACACGTGTTTTTTAAATGTTTCACGTTTGGACTGAACACAAAGCACAGCTGTCAGCTTGTTGAACATTGTGTGATTTGGCAACCAAAAGTGAAGCATGGCTGCCAGCACATTGCCTTGACTTTTGACTGCCTTTACATCATTTGACTAGTTACCCTTTAATCTAACCATTGGCATGAGGGATTTAAATACTCGCACATGTTCGATAAATTCTGTCTGAGACCCAACTTTGAACTTGAAAGCTGTAAGTTTTGCCGTGTTTTATGTTGTTTTGCTGTTTTGTAGGTTAACCTCAGCATTAGAAAATGGCTAATGTGGCTACTACCACAGGCTGGGGCCATGTTGGACTAATGTTGTAATATTGAGGGACAGCCACAAGAAACTGTGTGAACATTAAACCTCATTTGAAGCCAACTAAACAATGGGAATAGTAAGTCAGATGCTGGTAACTGTTTTTTCATGTTGCTTTTTGCAACATAAGCTGTGCTGAGCTTTGTTGTTGTACCGGCTGCTTGCCCTGAAGGTAACTACAGAGCTACTTGTGAAAAAAGAAATGGCCAAACAGCAGGAATTCATCTTCTACGGCTTCTATAACTAGCACTCAGCAGCTGGTTTGCTCGAACCATAAAGCTGCCTGCTGGACAGTGAGATGAGATCCACGGCTGACATTACACTTTGGGTTACTGCACCAAATTTATCCCAAAATTATCATAAATGCAACATAAATGAAGGAATTTACTAAAGTAATCAAAATGCAGCTAATCGCTTTGCTTTGCTTTAAGTTGTGACTGTGTTTTTTTGCCTCAGTAATCAATAGCAGGTGGCCCAATTTCTTTGGTGGTCTTGTGCGACACCTGCACTCTCCTGACTCCCCTCTGAACCCAACTCCGATTTTGGGCTGTCAAAAACTCCCATTTCCCCTCCGTGATGGAGACGAGAACAAGGCGAGACATTTGCTCTTCCTGTTGTACTCTCCGCTGACAGTTCACATCAGTCACTGCCTCTGGCGCTGCGGGATGACTGGCTGGAATGAAGAGCTTATCTGAGTCGACTGGGCTCTAATGAAGTGTCAGCGCCACCACCACTGATAGGGAATTATCTTGTGCATCAAGAGTTTTGGCAGCTGTCCAAATCGCACAGCCCTGGGACTTTAGTGGGTAATTCGGAGTTCTGTTTGAGGTGGAACTAAAGATTTCATCACACCTTTTTATTAAATCTACAGTACAACAGAGGAACAAATAATGTTGATTAGATTCATGCTTGAACAATTGTGTGGGCGGCTATGGGATTTATCTAAAGTTTCATCTGTGTACTCCTTGATGCTTCCCAGCAAACGCCTCTGTGATTTCACTTACATTTATTTAATAACCTGCTATGCAAATGTCACATTTAAAATAATGACATTACAGTGATGAGCTTCCTTTTTTTCTTTTTTGGTCTTGACCCTGAGAATACAGCCAATTACTGAAGCGAGCTCAGCAGTGTGATGAAGACTTGGTGAGGTCAGCCTCCAAACACCAATTAGTTTAGCATTTAAGTCACCACATCACCACATAAGTCCCTGTTTTAATTGCACACTTTCTTGCTTCATTCCCAAGAGAACAATGTTTGGGAAAGTGCCTTTTTACAATTCTTGCTCTTGAGAAGTGGGACAGATCGTGTCATGCCAAAAAAAAAAAAAAAAAAAAAAAAAAAAAAAAAAAAAAAAGAAAGAAAATGATTAGCACTAACACTCTAATTCCATTTTTTTCAAAAACATTAATTTTTCAACAATTTATATATATATGAAATATATATAATTTATAAAAAGGTTTTGGTTTACTTTCATTTTTTAAACATTTCTAAACTTGTTCTGTGCCAGAAAGCTTTTTCCCAGACAAGAATTCACAAATTCAAACAATTTACAATTGTGTGTAATGTCTTGTGACTTGACATGACATAATAAAAGACTTAGTTTGATGACAAGCCCCCAGAGCGCCCCATCACCAACACAAAATGCGGTTTTGTCCCAGTTCTAAAGAATGAGTGAACAGTGACTTTCAGTGAGTAATTGGTTGCAGGATTAAATGCACACATGGGCTATTTACAATACCAGAGGTACCTTTTGTAAACCGATTCTAGAGTTATCTGTCTCTGCTGTTGGTCGACTGTGAGGTGCCCTCTCTTGTGTCAGCAGAATAGAGTCACACTGGACACGGTGAATGTGTCTTTATCTCAGAAATGCAGCTCGTTGTAAACGCCCGCCGTGACCGTCGCCGGCTCCTATTTTCTGCCATCCTCTGATGTCAGTGAGATGTCATACCGGAATGTTGCTCCTCAAGGATGTGTACACAAGTGTTTGCCGGAAGTGCGGACGAGTGCCAGACACACTCACCCACTTAGAGAACAAAAAACATCCTCTGTGTGTGCATGTGTGTGTGTGTGTGTGTACACTGAGAGCGGAGTAGAATAATCAGGGTCTGTTGTTGTATATTTTTCTTATTTGGTGCATCTCCTGCTGGACTGCTCCAGGCAACAACATGGGTGGGATCAAAGTATAAAGTGAGGTGGAGTGCCTCAGGGAATGATGTTGGGGTCCAGTGAGTTTGAGTGAGTGAGTAGAATGTAAACAAACCCCTTCTTCCCCATTTCTCTTTCTCTGGGTGGGCCTGACACCGTCTGTCTCCCTAGTCCTCTTTCACTCTCTTCAGCTGTTTTTTTTTGTTTTGTTTTGTTTTGTCTCTCTTAGACTTTTTCTCCTGTTTTTATTCAGATTTTTCATTCAAGGGTTTCATGCTGCAGTGGCTGCATTTGCACGCACACAGTATTTTAATTACTACAAACACTCCATGTCTCCTCAGTAATCCAGACTATGTGATATATAATTATAACAAAACTGAAATGAAATGACAAAAATAACCAAATTGACTTATTCTTGGATGACTTGATCATAACATCTAGAGAGAACTGCATGTAGCCGGTAATGTTTCAACCTGTTCCTCTGCTTCAAACTATGACACTGTGTGTCAGTTTTGCATGTGCAGGGCTCCACGCTCAAGTTAGCAATAATAAATACGCAACATCTGGATAGACTTTCAAAATAAAGGCACAAAAACTACTCGGTTAAGTTTACATGGAAATACTCTTACGTTTAGGGAAAGATCGTGGTTTAGAGTGAAAATACATATTATACATGGTTAAATTCTGTCACATCACTTCAGTTACATGAATTGCGTCGCTTCCTAAACCTATTCAAGTAGTTGTTATGCCTGAACCTAACCAAACTGCAGTAGTTTTGCAACATCAACCATGTGTGCAATGTCATGTGACTTATGGTGTAATAAAAGACTTTGTGATGAAAATCTGACATGAGAAATGAGAAATCTTGTTCATGAACAAGATTTTTTTTTAAATTCATGTAATGTTTAGTCATGTTCACCAACTTCCTTCCTCACTCTTTGACGTAACCTACGCATCCCATGTTTTCCCGGAAGTTATAGAAACTAGCTAGCAACAGCTAGCAGGAAACACGCTGTTATCTTGAATAAATTATGGATTTCTCTGCGTTTGAACATAATTAGAAGAATTTGGCATTTTGAGACATTTTAATCTAGAGATGTTACATATTATAGGTTAACCTGTTGCTGTTGGTGCTCTCTATCAGTCATATCTGCTGTTTTGGAAATTATTGGCAATTGACCAGTCATGTAGGAATGAGGACGTGTTGGTGTTACAGTTTGAAGTTTAGGGCACTGACAAAGCTGATGTATTTGATGGGTTGGGAGTGAGAACAGGCTGAATATTTAAAGTGCAAATATATATTTTTTAACGTAAAACTAAACAGGCCACTTTCATAAATTCATATGCATGAGAAATAATTGCACTTAATACTGCCATCACAGTCACTTATCATCAACATTTATCTGTATTAGCTCCATTACAGTGACATTTGCATCTGTTCTGACCTAACATTTGGAGTGATGTAAAGGAGGAATGTAATTAGGAAACTTGTGGAATATTAATAATTTGTCTTCAAGTCATCTGAAGCGTAGTTAACCACAATTTTAGCAGTGATGGATTTATGGTTTTGTCCAGCACGTCAGTGGTCAAAGCATGCTCCCTCCTGGCTCTCCCTCCTCAATGGTCTCTGACACTGCTGAAACAACAGAGAGAACACAGGGAACGAGAGGGGGGCAACTTGTTCCAGCAGAGGGAGGGAGGAGAAGGAGGAGGAGGAGGAGGAGGGGGGTTTGGATAGGATGAGTTGTGTGTGTGTGTGTGTGTAGGGGTGGGGGGGGGTCTGAACGTGTCCTAGTCATGGGTGGTCTGACTCGCTGTGTGCCGGACTTCCATATCTGGAAGAGAAGTCGTCGTCGTGAGGTGGAGGGGAGGTGTGAACGCTTAACGAGCAGGAGGAGCAGCGCTTCTATATTTGCTCTCCTTCCAGACAGCGAGGCCAGGGAGCGATCGTTGAAAGACTCTGTGATGAGCCTTGAGTGCTTGTTAGACGCTCATTGATCCTAAATTGCATTCTTGCAAAGGAAACCACAACTTCTTCAAACTTCAGTATAGAATGTCATGAGAGTTGGCATGAAAATTGCCTCGGCTGAAACCGCTGACACGCATAACAAAAAGGACGCAGGCCAAGTTTGTTACTGCAGTTTTTGTCGTAATGTCCTTGCAACTTTACTGGCAGTATTTGCAGGATGAAGGTCAACCGTATGTGGTCTGTTCAACCAATCAGAAATAATGTGTTAACAGGGGAGTCCACCTCAGCTCGCTCTGCTTCATCCAAGTTGGAAACATGGCAGTGATTTTTAGTCTAACACATGATTTTGAACCATAAGATTATCAAATTAAACTAAAATCAGATTAGGTTAACATATGTTGCAGCTGAATGTGATTCACTCGCATTTTCTGCATCAGTCCGTCCTCTTCAGCAGCATTCCCCCGCACTTCCGAGGTTTCTTAATGACCCCTGGGTCGAAATTGGGAAAATATTCGAGACAATATTATGCTTTCCAGCACTCCTTCTCCCTGTGCTTTTTGTCTCACACACTGTATTTCATTGCCTTTCGTGCCGCGGGGAGCCTGCTGTCGGCCGCGGTGTTTAAATCTTGGAGTGAGAACACACAGAGCGGCTGGTGTTTACAGTACAGCCGCACCGGTTAAAAATACCCTCCCCTGGAAGTACAGTCACAGTGTTCGCTCCAAAACAGCAAGAAAAATAAGAGTCACTCAGTGCAAAACAAGTCCAAGTACATGAGTACAGCAGGGAAACATTTTCATGTGGAGATTCATGATGAATTCCATCACAGCTGTGGTTCCAGTCTTGGTTAGAAGAGGTATGAAATAGCAAATATTGCCATATTTTTTAATGGGAGTTTCTCAGGTTACCCTTGAATATTGAGTGTCTTGCTCATGGGCACTTTTACAGCAGCTTGCACCTGGGGTTTTAGGCCTCCACACTCTCCTTGGCTCCATAATTCAACAAATAACCGAGATTAAAGCGAACAAAGCCTCCCGCTGCCCTGTTATTGTCCCGTCATATTCTGAGGTTTCTCTCTGATGTTTTTAACTCTAAATGTGTTGTGTGCGAGGCATCACTGCACTGATTGGATGCAGGGAAAATGTGTACGTGTGTGTGTGTGTGTGTGTGCAGGAAAGTGCTCTCATGCAGAGTCATGCTGGTATGGCACATGCACACGCACACACACACACACACACACACATCCACGCACACCCTTGCTCCAGGCCTCGTTCTAGTTCAAAGGTAGGTCTGCTAAGTGATCCAAGAGAGGGACGGTTCACTTGTTCGTTAATGCCATTAAAAGAAGAATCGCAAACACGGGGAAGCAAAAGGAGCACGCAAACAAACTTTTAACGTATTATGTGCATCAATCTGGCCTTGTTATTCATGTTAAAGAAGCTTCAGCAGGATGTGACTATAAATGGAGGTTTTCAACTATAACGCTGTCTCTCTAAACACTTTTGGTAACCTGCCAAGACAAACACACTTCCACATCCACACATACTTATATAGATTGATGCCTTTGCGCAAGTCCCCTCTCATTACCGCATATTTGCACAAATTCATTCATTCATTCATTCAACCTTTATTTTAACTCGGAAATACATTGAGGCCGAGACCTCATTTACAATGTAGCCGAGTAAAAAAACAAAACAAATAAAACAAATAACAACAACAGCACTTAGACACAGAGAAGCCAAAGAGAAACTTTCATAAGAGTGGCAACGAGAAGTAAAAACA
>JAJHUR010100881.1:0-34866 GCA_027495735.1 Lutjanus campechanus | reverse complement strand
CAATTTAATCTCTTCAGCCATTTTAATCCATCAAAGTGCAAACTATGTCAAATTATCCCTATACAACTTGTTGTATACTGGCAAACAAATCTTCTTATATCCATGTTACTTCCTGGAGATATGTCACTGTGAGGACCAGCTCGTTGGTCCTAGCCAAAAAAATAGCCCGATACATAATCCCACATAAACCTACAACTTTCTGATTTTACACTTCGGTATTTGTAGACCTACTGATTAAATGCTCAAGCTATAATGCATTAATAATAAACTTTAGAGGTGCTTGTAGACAGATTTTGTTGCCTTCAGACAGAGCTAAGCTACCTATTCCTCCAGTTTTTACGCTATGCCGAATTAACCCTCTCGATCTTATTTAATTTTCAGCAAGAAAGTGAATTACTTCCAAAAAGTCGAACTGTTCTTTTAAGTTTAAATGATTTAAAACATCACTGTACACCAAACTGTGGGCTGGGGCTTTAATTTATGCCGCTCCAAAAAAACTGTGTACTGTACATTTCTCTCTGGAACATTGTGTTTTAGTAACTCGCGGGCACCTTTATCTTACATTTGAATGGCTTCAGTTGTGTAATCTGAATATATCTTATTCTTGATGCATATGTTCACTGCACATAAATCCAGTCAGCACAATGTGCGAATGGTAATCATAAAAATGCAGATATGTATAATAAAAGTCTAGACTTTGGGCACTCTGCAGCCCAAAAGAAAGTTTCTAAGGCCACAGTGGGATCCAGCTGTTGAACATGTGGTGGATCTGCTACTCTATCCGCAGGAGAGAGCCTGAATTCAGCCTCCTGACACGCATCAACCTTTTCTCCTCTCGATCACTCTCCTCCTCACAAGCCTCTTGCATACATCATGTTGGAGGCGAATCCAACTCTGGCTCGGGTTTCCTTTTGTTGTATAGCAGCGAGTGCTGGGAACTGAGATTCTTGTAAGCAGACACCGTCGCGCCTGATGGAGAAGCGCAACCTCTGGCCTGTTTAGATTTGCAAAGAAGGCAAAAGCTTTTAACTGCTGCATTCTGTTATTACAACTGGCTTCTGACGTCTTTGTTTTGATATAAATGTCTGGCTGGAGTGAACACACAAAGTGGCGCGGTAGGCAAATACAGCTGCTTTTGGTGCTCATTTATTTCTCATCACTATGAGGAAAACACAGACTGAATTTTCAGGCATCTTCTAATGACGGAGCTGTATATACCAATCATCCTGTGGACACTGGTGACACGTGCAGCATGTTGTTAACACGTGAAGAACAACCAAACATGGCAGTGTTGGTTAAAATGTTCCCACTAACGGATGATAAACAAAGTTTCCTGCCATCTTAGTGTTTGGTTCTGCTGCTGGCAAATGTAATCCTATTACCACATCTGTCATGATCTCGTCCCTCTGCCACCAACAGTCATAATGCTAATACATTAAATTACTATTAGAAATTAGAAAGACAAAAGATTTTAAGGAAGGTTGTTCCAGTGGTGTGGGGCATAAGATGCTGCATGTTAAAATAATTCATGACAATGATTCAGGCACGCAGGAATGTATGTTCTGTTGTTACAAGTTGCATAACTAGCTGACGAAGGCTGACTAAGGTAAGAGACCTGGCTTTTGTCTGCAGAGCACAGATAACAAACAGACAGCATTAAAGACTGACATTACTGAGACAAAGCAGCAGCTCAGAGGTTAAAACAATGGATCTGATAAGAGTTTTAACTGTCTGAGAAAGACACTCTTGAATTACTTGAATTACTTTTCAGCAAAACTTGATATTGACTTGATATTTTGTAAATGTTAATGCCCTAATATTAGTTCTGCTTATGCTGCAGTGTAGCACGTCTTTGATTGCAGTTTGTGCCAGTAGAAGCTGCTGTTTTCATTAATGACAGACTGATGGTTTCAGTAGACTGTTATTTGTGGTCAAAGCTGAACTTGCCAAAGTGAGCTGTACTGGCCTTATCTTCACATCTTCCCACATACTGTAAAGCAGTCTCATGATGTGTCCCTCACAAAAACAAAGTAGTCTGAAGCAACTCTGTGACCTGTAGATTTACTCTGAAATACAGTTCAGAGAAACAGTTCAATATTCAATAGAAGAAATTGCTGGTGGTAACCTAAATTCTGTACATCTAATTTGAATTCTTCATTTAAATCATATCAGTAAGAACAGACTGACTTTAAAAGTTAAGAGCCTAAAGTACAGTAAGGTAAAGTAATCTGTACTCTTCATATTTCAAATGAATAAAGTAGGTCTGTACCAAATGTCTTTTTAAATAAACATTCAAAGCTTCTATTATAGTTTTTGAATTAACTTTCGAAAGGTTTGTCACCATATTTGATGTAGTAATCATCAGTGATTCATGGGATTGAAAGACTTGGTCTTTTGTTAATAATTTGACTTTCTTTAATGAATATAACTCATTGGTTTTGACAATATTAGTTCCACAATATCAGACGATTGCAGATCTCACTGCCTAACAATTGTTTGGGGATTTCTAAATGCAAAATAGTTGGTTCAACATTTTTTCAAGGGTTTCCCTTACCGTAAACAGTTCTACTCATTGGTAGGCACGCAACTTCTGCATGTTACCACCCCAATATGAAGGGCTGCTCTAAAAACTTTGAATTGATTTTTCAGTACAGTTTTTTAAAACTGATTGTTTCCACCCAATTTTTGCAATAAGGCTGAGAGATTTCCCTCAGTCTCTATTGAGTGAGAGCTGCTTTCCTTGCAGAACAGTTCTTTCACTGCAGTGAAAATGTTGTTCTTGAAAGGCTAATTGGATTGAATCAGAATATTCTGTCAGACAGATAGAAAGATAGATGCAATAATTTTCAAAATTCACAGTATCTATCTATCTATCTATCTATCTATCTATCTATCTATCTATCTATCTATCTATCTATCTATCCATCTATCCATCTATCCATCTATCCATCCATCCATCTACTCAATAAATTTTAACTTTTGGACAATCCTACACAGCTACCACTGGAGTCAAATTCTTCAAATAATATAATACTAATAATATTAGTGTTAGCTTATCTTTATTTGCAACAGGGCATAAATAGCAGGTTTAAACAGAATGAATGGACAGGCTAAACAGTACAGATACAGCCCTAATATAAAGATTTATCATCTTGAAGGTTGGACAGTATTCATATAGAAGCAAAAATACCAATTGCTCCTCCACCTTGTAGCACTGACCTCTACTTGGACTGTAGTACACACTGGGTTAGGGTGTTAACTTTCCAGATTGAGCACAGAATGTCAATTCATGCTGTGAATGAACAGATTGAAGGAACAGTGCTGCCCATTGCTGACGTCAGCCCAAGCATGGTTAAAGAGGTGTAGCTACACCTTTTCCCATTCCTCTCTCCTGTGAATTGAAAGGTTACGGCCAGTCCAAGGAAATATTTACAGGGTGGGGGTAGTAACACCCCTGAGACCCTAAATACACAAGGTAAACAGGGAACAAGAGGGTGCTACTTACAAACACAAGAACTAAAAATAAGGATAAGGATAATAAGGATATGAACAGGGTTCAGTAGTCCATGACTCAAGATTTCTCTTGTTGTCTGTTCCTCCATTACCATGACTCAGCTGGGCATGAGAAAAATACACAGGGATTTCAGTTGCTCTTCTCTGGTGTGACTGAATCCAGCAAAAAACAGTCACTGTTCTGGCTAAACCGAGCCCGGTAACACAGCCAAATCTCCCACACAACTTCTAGTAAGAGCAAACAAAACTTCCTAGTATGAATGCAATCATGCATTCATACTAGTCTTATAAGCTGCCAAAGAAATGTTGCCTCATCTCCAGCCGTCTGGTTTTAGTGGGAAAACCCTCTCTGGCCTCTATGTGTCTTCTAACAACTTGTTCTCTGATAAGCTTCTCTCCCTCCCTTTCTCCCGTCCGTCACGTCCACAAACCCACACTGACTTTCCATCTGGTGCACAAGGAGTTCTCTGCAGTCAGGCAGGAAGGTCTGAGTCAGAGTCATCTCCAGAATCTCCTCAGCTGTAGAGTGGGGGTCTGGTGTGGGCAGGGATAGACTAATGTGAACCTGGCAAAGTCATCAGTGCAAGTGGTGGAGTGGACAGCTCAACATTATACGCTGACTTGTGCATTATTTCACTGGCTTTATGTCATGGCAGATGTGACTACCTACACAGAAGAACTGATGTCTCATTTTTTCCAGACATCTGATTTAATAACGATTAGGCCATTATTTTGATGACTAGTTGTAGCCATTTAATCATACAGATACAAAATACTAGAGTCGGTTGCAACAGCTGTTCATAGGTTCTAATTAACTTATACTTGTTACAACACATTTAGCAAGGGGAAATTTGTGCATCACTAAATTAAAATGCATTGCACACATACTAGTTTATACATAGAGATTAATTGTTAGGAAAAAACACAAACTTCCACTTGTATAGCTAGCTAGCTAGCTAGGTTAGCTGACAAAACTTTGATTAGCTTGTAGGGCTGCCCCCTGAAAGTCGGAGAGTTGGAGACTCCTCAGTCGACCGAGATTCTTCAAACCATGAAACTAACTGTGATGGAAGTGGAGAAGAGTGATAGAAAGGCACGGCAGGTAACACGCTGTTAGCCACTTCAGCCACTCCAGCACACTGTAGAGCGTGCAGTGCAGATGATGTGCTACAGGTTGCTGCATCAGGAGAAACGCTCAGTGGTGCGCTGGGATTTTACATCTGAGCTATGAGCAGGAGAACCTTTACTTACTTTTTCTGACTGTATGGAGATTGATTGTTTTCACATCACAAAGGCCTTAAAACGTGAGTCTTAACTGGTAAAACAGTCATGTAGGCTGATATTGGAAATTAGTGTGTCGCTGGACTGAAAAAAGAAAAGGAACAAATCGCCTAATATTCTCATTCAATGGGCAAATCTGATATGAATGAAAAAATTCAGCACAGCCCTATTAGCTTGCTAATAATAAACCAAGAGTGAAGGGTAAAAGAGGTTATGGGATATGGTTGCTCTGACTTGACACTTGATTAAAATGCTGTTTAATCATGACTAGAAAATTTTGAATTATATTTCACAAAATAACACAATATAACCTCCTATTACGAAACATTTGGCCAGTACTATTAGACTAAATAACCAGATAACATTGGGTAAGTTCATCACACATTTCCACACTTATTCTAATTCTAATACTGCAAACTCTGACACATACTGTATTTCTTCATGTATGCATATACATCTACTACATAAATAAAACAAGTGATTCTTACATTACATTTACAAAGGTTGTTACATTTAAAATGTCATTTGGCCTCCAGAAACTGTTTCGGCAGCAAAGTCACAGCTTGTGATGTTACAACAATGTCCTGTTTTCATGGTTGATTACTTTTGATTAGACAGTGCGACAGATGGTTCCCAGCAACTGATTTACACATTGATACAGTTTTTACTGGATTAAGATTTAATGGGGTAACCCAATTTAGTAAACCAATACTTTGAAAAGAGCTAATACATACACAAGAACTTTAGGATTTTATCCACAAACTCTGAAAAATTTACTTCTGCAACCCAGTCCCAGTTATTCAGTGACTGAAAAGATGATGGATATTTCATCAGACAACAAATATCTGGTATTTTGTTTATGACATGTTTCATACATTTACAATGGCAAAGCACAATGATATAAAGACTGAAAAATATTGCTCCTCTTAATAGCTACAGACAGACATTAGATTCAACACACTGATCTGTCTGGATCAGTCTGGATGGAAAGTTGGACAGATCTGAAGAAAATATTCACTTGGAGCTACTTGGAGCGGTGCACTACGATAAGGTTTTTCTTTCATCCAGAGCCTATCCTCTGTTCCTTTTTATTTATTGTGCTGAACATCTGTTCAGATTACGTGTGTGTACTTGAACTATGTGTAGATGCTACCTGACTGTCATTAATTATATAATAAAGCAACTTCACCCTTGTGTTTATATGAGTATAGGCATGGATAAGTGTACTGTATGTGTGCAGGTTTAATTGTGAGGGAGTGTGTACCTCTGTGGGAACCTACCTCCGTGCCGCTGGCCTGGTTCCGGATGAACTTGAAGCCTGGAATGCGCTTCTGGGTGCACACCACCCCAACGTCTTCTGAATGTTTGCAGTCGGACACTCCAAAGCCGTTGGACTGACAGTCAGCCAGGCTCTTCTCTCCACCAGAGCAGTGGACATTGTCGAGCCAGATATGGCCTGGAACAGAGACACACAAAGATGCACAAAAATGGACACATGTTGTGATGCAGGTGAAGATTTTCTTGCAGCAGACTCAAATTAGAAGTGTACATCTGATTTGTTTAATTTCGCTTTAAGTTGATGAAGCTGATGAGCCGGTTTTTAGGAATTGTCTTTCTTCTTTTTCTTTATGTCTTGTATTTTTCTGTTGTACAGGGTACCATTACAACTATTAGTCAGTTAATCTGTTCAAACAGATGTCTGCATATAAATACAGGATCTGTAGGCGACTGACAAGATTTTGATATCGGAAACATTCTGGTTTCCATTTGTAGTACGTTTCTGGTCCGAGCAGTATAGACCAATCACGTTTAAGCAGGCTTTGGCTTAATGCAGGTAAACAGTCAGGAACGCATTAACGGAAATGCAATCTCTGAACTCATGAGCTCCTGCCTGACAATGATTTAGCCATTTATTTAAACAATTCATCCGATTTAATCTGCAGATATCTGTAGAAAGATTAGCATTCGCTTCAGTCTTGTGTCTCAGGTTGCTAGTTGGACTATAAATAATAACTGGTGCAAGGAAAAGGAAGTCTTGGCCTGGATATCTGCTGGCTACACAGGAAGCCCTGAAACACTGGCTGTTGCCCCCATAGGCTTAATTGTCCTGATGGTTTCTAAGATTGCCGGTCAATTAATTTAATTTAATTTTCAAAAATAATTTGCAACTATTCTGATAATTGATTAACAGTTAGAGCCATCTTTCAAGCAGAAATTCCATAAATTTGGGTTTTACTCTGTCTTTTGTGGATCACATCACTCCAGTTCTGAGGTCTTTAAATTGGCCTCCTATCTGCCAAAGAACTGTTTTTAAACCACTGCTGTCGGTTATAAAGCACTGAATGATTTAGGGTCAAAATACATTTCTGATCTTCTGCTACGTTATGAACCATCCAGACCTCAAGTCAAAAGTCTTCAGACTTGATTTAAAAGAACTGAGAGGCATGTATTATGTTTTACATATAGCATTTTAAATTTATTGTTGAAAAGTGCTATACAAATAAATTTGTCTTGCTTTTTGTGATAGTAAACTTTGTTTTTCAGATTGTCTGTCAGATAAAATAAGCAATCTGGGACTACAGACGAAGAAAATAATTAACAGATGAATCAATAATGAAAATAATTCTCAGTTGTGGCCCTGGAGACCGTGACTTCTATGGTTGATTCTACTTTCATGGATTGCATGCTGTGGTTTTAGAAGTGGTGCCACACTCTTCCCACTGAGCTGCATGGGGCCACAAGCTTCAATTCCCAGTAACTTTCCCTAATGAGGGATTTATTCATGAGAAAATATAAATAGAAGAGTTATACCATCCTAGTTTGACACTTTAAGCCGTGTGTCACACCCTTGTGTCATCTTCTTCAGCATTTCCACTGAAGTCTAGTCACAGAGACAGTAAACCTACTCACGTGGAAATGTGTTTGGTCTCTCCAACATAACCTGATGGATTCTTTCAGCTAAAACGTGCCCAATAAATGTTGTCACGGCTGAAGTGGATCATCTGCTGTCCAGCTGGCTGTTCTGGATCAGCCGTGAGGGAAACCACATTAACCGTGGTGGCCATGGAAACCACCAACGGACTGCTCATCATTCTGGCAGTCTCGACATGTTTGCCGAGGAACATCCTGATCATACCAAAAAAGTGACTCCATGTTATATGGTCACGTAGCTGTTTGTTGGCAGAGAGACGATTACTTCTGGAGGAACATTTTCAGAATAAGAGCCAAGTCCTCTGGAACTGAAATACAGCTGAGTGTGTCCTCAGTACACCTTTGTCTAAACAAATATTCAACATTGCCAGTTGTGATAAATCTAGATTGCTGTGTTAAAACTTCACAGGCCTTATGGGAATGTAATTACACAAGCCAGTGAACAGAGCAGGGGGCACACTGCATAGGCAGCCATGAATTTTCTGGTTGGGCTTTTATTGGTACTTTAAGCCAACCACACAACCTTAACTCAAAATCATAATAAACTGGACAGAGCGCAGTGTTCCTAAGACGATTCAAATAAAATGTATTTTGTGCAGCTGCAGCGGATGCCGTTTCGAGGCGATGAGCCTTCACCCTTTCTGATTTGTTTCATGCATTGCAAACATTTTTTTTACAACTGCAAATAATAGTTGTGTAAAGGCAGCTGATGATCCAATCTGAACATCCCTGCAGGAAAAAACACAGCATCCAAAAGGGATGTCCTCATGCTTGTTATGTAGTTATGTGTTCAATTAAGAACATTTGGTGGTTTCTTTCACAAGTGGATATGTCATCATGATGGGAAATGGAAAACACTCTTGATCACATTGACAGCCACGTATCTCCGCCAACAACAAGAAAACACAGATAAAGTAGTTTCCAGTCACTCACATGCACAAAGTTAGTCTGGGTCTTAAAAACTGTCCTTTCAAAATTATTCTGCTACAAACTAAACATCTTTTTGCCAGGAAAAGGTCATTACCTAAACTAGAACTAAAGCCTCCTGGTTATATGCTGTTGCCTGCCAAACAGTCAATTTGCCCTTTACATCCATGTCTGTCCAGACTCATAATGTAGTGAAGACTTTGACGGAATTTAACAAAACGTATTAAGTGTATTTTTTTGGCAAAACAGAAGTTCCAGTGAATAATTACCAGTGAAAAACATGTTATCTTCACTTACAGAGGAGTACAGAGAACTGAACATCATGAGGGGTAATCCCTAAAGCCCCCATCTTTATATACCTAAGCCCATTGCAAATAATTTTCTGTCTGCAAAGCCATATACATCAAATTGCTTGTTAATTGCGTCTTGTAAAATGTAATGTACATGCAACATTATATGCGTGGAGTGTATTACTTCATGAACGTGATTCTTGAAATTGCTATAATGACTGTGGTGCTTTGGGGGAAGCCAGTAACTAAGTTAATTACTTCACTTTTGAAGTGGCGGGCTGGATGTGGCTGACCCAGTGGGAAAACATATGCCTTTAACAAGGGACACCGAGTTAATTAACAGCTACCGACTGACATTTACCACCAGCAGCCAGCAGCTATCACTCCTACAGAGTTGGGAATCTCATCAGTGTTTTTACAATGATGGAGGAATTCATACACAGCAAAGTGAGAGAAAATGAGATTACGTCTGTCTGTCTGTGTGTCTGTGTCTGGTTTACACACCCACTGTTTCCAGTCTCCCTCCCCTCATTCTCAGAACTGATTGGTGTGTCTCAGCTCTCCTCTAATGGGGAAACCAGTGCCTAAGGGTATTAGCAGTCAGACAGGGGGAAACATGTACCTCATTCAAGGATTTCCATGGAACATATGAAGAGGTACACTGCCTTTGACTGCTTGACAGTTTGGTGACATTAACACCTTATAACCCTCACCTCTGTTTTTACACAGCCGACTGACAAGACTGTAGGATGTTTTTTGGAGATTTCTCATTAGATAATACTGGAGACCAACACTCCTAATAAACTCCATGCTGGTTTTCTTACCTTCTCCTCTTCCGTACTTAGCTGAGGGTGACCAAGATTCGGCATCCATGAAGCCGAGCTCTCTGCACACCACTTGGGCAGCGGAGATGGAGAAGTCATCATCGCATACCGTCCCCCACTCTCCATTGTAGAAAACTTCCACCCGGCCCTCGTAGTGTTTCCTCTTTTCCCCGGCTAGACGTAGCTGGATCACTGGGGCGTTTGACTGGGCACTGCACAGCACCCACATGCACAGCAAAGTGGACAAGACACAGTGGATGGCAACTGGGCGCAGCATGATGGAGGATGAGGGAAGCAAAGACAGTGATCTAGAGGGAGATAAGACAAGATTGTAAGCATGGATAATAGAAGATGTTTTAAGCTGTACAACACGTATGTTGCAGGAATGTGTCATTTCTGTGAAAACAAATTTTTAAATGTGTAGCAACTACAAAATGGACCTAAAAACCAAGTCAAAACGTCTTCAAATGACCTTTTTTGTCCAACCAACAGTCCAAAACCCAAATACTCCTCGCTTACAGTCATAAATGACAAAGAAAAGCAGCAAATACTTCAATGTTTAAGCAGCTGGATCCAATAAATGTTTGACACTTTGTTGTGAATCTACTCTACTACTTTGATAATCTGAAGGATTGATCACTGCACTCTAGTCTTAACCATACAAAGATAGCACACTAGCCAAAGTAAAGTGAAAGCTAGCTTGTCAGCTGCAGCTGCAGTGTAAGCTAAAAGTAAAGCTTAGCTTAGTTACTGATTTCTCCCCAGTTGTCCATTTTGATGAACTGACATTCTATTCATACATTTGTTATCACACATGATTAAATAAGATAGCAGCTAAAACAATTCTTTATGGAGAAAAAAAACAAACAGCAAACCACCTGTGAGTAGGGATGGGTACCGAATTCGGTACTTTTTTAGGTACCGACCGAATTCCGTCGGTACTACCGAGTACCGATTCACGTGAAATCACACGGTACCATGTTTCGGTACCTAAACGCATCCTTGTGACTGTGAGGAGTGGAAGAGATATCTTGAGATACATCGTAGGAAGCACGTAGCGCTACGAAGGCTCTGGGAAACGGCACAACAGGGCCCTGAGCATTCCCCTTTAAGGAGGTGGTGGGTAATGTAGTCCGCACGTAGCCGTGTTGTTGTAGTGTGTACGCCCGCAGGTGTGTGTCTCCCTCTCCGGTGAAGTGTGTGAGAAGTAACGCCAGCTCTAGCTACTGTAAGTTGTATAGTCAGTGTGATGAAGCTCAACTCTACAGCCATACAAGTACTGTGTTGTCACGTCAGAAGGAAGGAAAGAGCTGAATAAAGCCCCGGTCCGGTCCATGTGTTCAACTATCCGCCTCTCCTCCTCTGTGTGTGTGTGTGTGTGTGTGAACAGCCCGGACTGCTAGTTACCAGCGCAGAACGAGCCAAGCTAAGGTGCAACGACACTTAGCTTTATAATCAGCTGCTCCATACCACGGTTAGGAGCTACAAAGCTGAGGAGGTAACACAACACAGGCTGAAGACTGTACAACTTTCGACAGCCTCAGGTCGGCTACAACTCCTGTATTCAGCACCGTTAACACGCCTGCATCCGTACGACGCGTCGTCTGCAGCCAGCAACGTGAGAAGAAATGGCCTAAACACTTCGTCTGCTCCAAGTAAATAAGCCTGGTGACGTTAGCTTGGCATTTTAACTTGCATTAGTTATCATTATCAGCTCGGTTCCTCGCACTTTGTAACGTTAATATTTACAAGTCAGAGGGGAAAGGAAATGAAGAGGAGTACGTGGAGATGAGTTTTAATTTGTGCATTATTAAGAAAAAACACTGTGTTGTAGTTAAGGGTTTTCATGTTGTTCATGAAATTTGTGAAACAACTGCGATGTTACAACAAACAGTTGGATGTTGTTTTGCTATATTTGTTAAAGTTTATATATTGAGAAATAAATATGTTACATTGAAATTTTTTGAGATTTTATTATCAAACAAATTAACATTTATTACCACACAAGCACACACAAAAGTACCGAAAATTGGTACCGTTGAGTACCGATACCGATTCGCAGGTACCGGGTATCGGTTCAAATGTGAAAGGTACCCATCCCTACCTGTGAGCTATCTCAGCACATCAGGAGCTCATTTTTTGACTCAAGTCAATTTGAATTTCAATGTAGGCCTATGTATCAATAGTACTCAGAGAAGAAACTTAGAATCCTTTGGAATGTAAATAATAATCAAACCAAAATTAATTTTCTTAAACAAACTACTTTCAAGCATTTTGTTGGTAGATAATGTAGTTTCCTGAGCATCCTGTGAAGATTATCCAAAGAAACGCAGAATGTAGCATCTGCATTTTTAAGTATTGTGTGGGCTCTATGGCTGTTCTATCCTCTTATTTTGTTTTTGGGGGTGAAATGATTAGCCTAAAAAGACATAAAACGAAAGCATTATAAAGTTTTTCCCGTGCTTCTGTAGTGACTGCTCTCTGCCTTTGCAGGAAAATATATGAATATTTCTCAATGAGATGGACTTTCCAAAGGGTTAAACTGAGGGCTGAATGTTGCAGAGGCAGACAGTAATTTGTGGTGTTTGTGGTAGTTTTGTCCATAATTTGTGCGAGTGAGCAGTTTCAGTATAAAGTCTAGTGCAGTAACAGTTTGGTTTGGCCATCGTCAGGCTCCCAGAGACCCCTAACTGGCCTCTATATGCAACCACAAGTATACGCTCATGAATCACTAACAGAATTCACCACAGTTCTACAGTATATTGAGCAAACAGTAAAAATACATTGACTGCCAATAATAGAGAGAAGAAGGAGAAATTGGGAAGGTTTGGGTGAGAAGGAAGGCTTTGTTGCTGATACAAGGATTCCTCTCTCTCTGTCCGTCTTATGACAGCCTAATGGAGAGCAAATGTGGGCTCCTGCGGGGTGGGTGCTGCCCCTCTCATTTATCTGCTGATCTGTGTGCCTGGAGGCTGCGCGTCTGTGCTTCACAGGGAAAGTTGACTCCACCTCAATATTTCATGGCAATCCATGAAAGTGTCAACGGAGTGCCCAAAAGCCCCTAAGGAGGAATGTTCCTGGAGTGAAGGGAGGGGAGGAAGACAGTGAAAGTAAGTAGACCTCCACATTTTAATGAGCTGAAGGAGAGGAGGGGGATGCTTTCCGAGTTGACGTCATAGTAACAGCCAAACAAACTGCAGTCAGAACGCACAGGCTTGAAAAAATACCACACAGTCAATAAATTGTCAGACGTCACCTTGTGATCCTAAGAGCGAAACATCTGGTTTATCTTCCCATGAAAGGGACAAGTTCAGCAGGAGGAAGGAGCTACTTTAATGTGAGCTTTTAATGTTCAGTGTGTCTCTTCTCACAGAATAAACCACCAGCCATACATAAGTTTTAAATTAGACCATCAGAGTTCAGAGTGCACTCCTGAACAAACATCACTCCAGTAAGTGTGGGTCCTCCCCCAGGAAATTTTAAACGTCACTTCATTTTTTGTATTCTTATGATTTTATGCAATTCGTGCCTTTTCTGCATCACTTATATTTATATTTGGAATGACTTTATTAATGTATAGGAAAACACAAAATTGTGTGCCAGGTCAAACTTCAAAATATAATAAAAGATAATGCAGTATGGTTCTCAGACAAGTGGTTCGTCAAAGTAATAGCTACTTTTACAAAACTACACCTAAGGCCTGCAGTTGCTGGAGTGTCTGTCTCTCACTCTTAAGTTCCATAACCTTATTTTTAAAAGGTAGGATTTGTCCGAGCTGTTTGTAAACGCACCAGACAGATAGTTGATTTTTAAGTCTCATTCCTAGGTTGTCAAGTAGAGATGTTTTAGGTTAGTAAAATGTCCTAAGAACAGAAAAATATTGAGGAATACAGGTAGAATGCAGATACAGACACCACCACACACTTCTAGTGGGTCATAAGTGATGATTAAACTTAATTATGTTTATATGAGTCTAAAGGAAAATGTTGCATATTATGCCTTTAATTTTGTTACTTTCCTGGTTTGCTGTTTTGATGTGGTTTCCAGTTTCAAACAAATCCTTTAATTATTTTGTTTATAAATAATTCATGAGTAATATACTGTAGCTGTTTGTCAAGTTTTATTTGGCATTAGTGAATAAAAATAAATGTTTACAGAGTGATAAGTGATAACGTGTGTTGTAGAGGTATTTATACACAGATATGATTACAGGTGTGCCTTGAGGTTTGGGCCTGCCCTTTGGTGCGCCTTGGGCACCAAACTTTCAAAAAAACACTGTTCAAGATAGTACTGCTTCCAAAACCAGTGGAGATACACCCACTTCATTCAGAGGAATGTTCAATGTGATTTATATTTACAGCTGGTTTTAAAAAGACAGTCCACCACAGTAGAAAATTTAAAACATGCAGTCTTGCATAAGAACACTAAGTGAAGCTGGCTTTCAGAGAAAGGTAGCCAAATACTGACAAGTCAACTGGAAGATCCAAAATTCCACATGCTGAATTTATTGTTCTCTCACTCAAAGCCAGAGCTCTTGTATTGTCTATTGTTCATTTCAGAAAAAAAAGCACAAATCAACCATCAAGTGTCTGTTAAGCCCTGGCCTGCACAGATCCCAATATTCACAAAGAGTGACATAAGAAAGACCCATCAGAGGAGCACTGCAGCTGCTACAGGAAATACATCCAATGTCACCACCACAGCACAAGGCATAAACAGTAAAGTGATGCTAATTCCTTTTAAATTTGGATTATTTAGGCTTTATGACAATACAACATACTATAAAAGTTTATCTATCTAAGCAAGACATTGAATATTGCAATAAAAAATTATCTCAGTACCGTAATAGGCCGTGACAGCATAGTATCCTTTGATATCACATAGCTAATATTGTTAATTAAGCACTTTTATTTTATTTTATTAAAGGACTGTTACTAACTGCTGTGTTGTTTGTGTTTTGCAATTGCACATACATAATTCAAACATTCATCGCAAAAGACAATTCATGCCACTGCTGAACACATCAGATTCATTATGTAATAATGGATATGTTTTGAAGTCATTATTTTGTCTTGGTTTTTAATATCGCGATAAATATCGTATCACTGAGGGTTTTTTGTTTGTCTGTGTGTTTATTTATCGGGATATGTACTTTGAGTTTTTAGTACACATCACATCATTGGTATTACATCACAGTAGCCCACGTTCTCTTTGAGTTAACTTTTGGGGGCTCTGACTTGAACGTGAAACAAGTGTGCAATGGAAAATTAAATCAATTAGTTTGAAATGAGAAAACTGCAACTTTGCAGCCTTTTTATGTTTGAAATCAAGACAATCATACACTTCACAGATAGGTTTGCTATCTCAAAGTTTGACACACGTGCAAAACAACTACCAATCAGCAGCTTACTACCGTGAGACAAGTGAGAGGTGAAAGGAAACTGCACTTACTGTGACAGACCAAGAACAAGCAGCAGCACAGCCTCTCCAGGACGCAGACTTTGACTTTTCCAACCTGTTGGAGAGGATGGTGAGATGTGAAGCGGCGGGTCTTTGTCCCTTTAGTACTCTCCTGGCTGTTTGCTCTGCTCCCCTCACAGCTGGCCGCGCTCTCCCGGCCCACTCCTCACCACAAGCAGCAGCCAATCAGAGGCCGCCTCAGCATCCTGGACCCTCCCACTCCGCGCCAGTCGTCAGGGTTACAAAAACACACTACATGGAAATATCATGGACATACGTCTGTGGTTTATGATAGCCTAAACTTGTGTAAAAATTCCACTTACTAACATCTTATGGCTTTGTGTAGCCGTAAAAATGAGACTGACTCTGCATTTTACAAAGCCTGTCTTTTAGAGTTTATAATCAGGGCTGCTCAAACGTTTCCCTTTGGACAGCCAAAACTGAAACTTAAAGGTACTACAAGGAGTTTTTAACTGGTTATGAAACAGTCTCAGTTTAATACTGTTGCCTCTATATGACCTACATAAGTAGACGAGACCATTCGCAAGAGGATTGGATATTTCTGTTCAGTTATTCTTCATATCTGCCACCGGGTCAGATTCTCCTTGAAATTAGATGAAACAAGCCTGCATTTACATGTTCTCAGACAAAGTTACAGTGAGTAGTGTGTTAGCCTGTTAAAATGAAGCAGGACAAGATAATTATTCATATAGTTTAATTTTTGGTGTTATATTTTGTGGTTATTGCAGTAGAAACACCAACACTTTTGTCTGCAGGGGCCTCCAAAATAAGGAAAACATGAAAGTTCCTTGTGGTAGCTTTAATGATGGGTCACGTGCGAAAGACAACACCTATCATATTGTATTGTATTGCGAAAAACTAGAGTACCAAGTTCCCTTAATTGACTGACTTTACTGCACAAAGTGTCACATGGCCACCTGCTTTGATTATGAAAAATAATTAATAATCATGGAGCCTACATATTTTAAAGAACATTTTATTGATCAATGCAATGCAATCTGTCAAAACTGGCTCCACATCCAAAAATTTCCTCACATCTCACTGTTGATGGTTCAATTGTGAACTGCATGAGTTTCACTGCATTACTGGTGAAATGTTGGGGTGTTGTGGCCATTATTGGGTGATAAATATGTCTTAAATGTTCCATTTATTAATATTTTTTGATATTCAATTTGAAGCAAGCAACTGCTGTACTGGTTTCACTGAAAATCAACACTTGACTGTTCTCAGCTTTTAGACAGATTACTGTTAGATCCGTTTGGTTGTCCTGTTCATATAAAGATTATATAAAAGCCAACTGTACTTTCTGTTTATTCAGCAAGCTCAGTCAAGTCTTCTGGCTTTCTTCCCATCTTACCATGGCTGTCTATAGAAAATGTATAAGAGAGGCTGATATGCTGTAGGGAAGCTTCAGATGTAACTAAGTGAGAAATATAAATCAAATATATGGAATAAATCATTCAAGATATTAAGTGATCCTCCTCCAGTTAGCTTTTACCCTTAAGGAGGTGTTTGAGAGACAAGCAAAAATCTGTACAGAAAGACATTCCTGGTGAAAGCAATCACAAAATTAAGAGCAAAGCCTTCCTTCTCCTATTTAAGAAAATAGATCTTGCATTTAGCTCCTGTCTGTATATTTTTAAATGTTTGCTGATGTTGAATTCTTCATGTCTGTTTTTTGGGCATTTGTGCCTTTATTGGATAGTGCAGCTGAAGAGTAGACAGGAAGGTGGGCAGAGAGAGAGGTTATGACACACAGCAAAGGGCCACAGGCAGGAGTCGAACCAGCGGCCACTGCAGAGGACTAATAGCCTCCATACATGGGTCAGACGCTCTACCAACTGAGCTTAACATCCGCCCCACGTGCTCATGATTTGTTAGAATAACTCTACCCAGGAGCCCAGGACAGGCCCTGTGTTTATGGCATTGTGGTGTTTAAGGACACCACCGTGTGGTGAGAAGGAGCTGCCCACCCAGGCTGACCCTGGGACAAGACTAAATGGACCAAAGTACATGTATGTTAAGGGTATAACTCAACAGAGACACCATGATATGATATTATCACAGTACTTAAGTCATGATTGGATATTATTGTGGTTTTAAAAGTTTTGTGATAGATAGATAGATAGATAGATAGATAGATAGATAGATAGATAGATAGATAGATAGATAGATAGATAGATAGATAGATAGATAGATAGATATTTAGATTAGATTATCAACATTTCACATGAATATTTCTTTTTTTTTTAAATTCCTGATGCATATGTACTGATATGAACCTTGTGTGTCAGCTCATAAGTTGCTGTGGTGTCCTTGAGCATCATATTATTATATTAATATTCCATCAGAATTTCTCTGCCCCTGTTTTACAAACCCAGAAGCTGCAGTGAAAGGAATACATTGGTTGGCTTAAGTTCATCCACAAACTAACAACTAAGTACCTTTTTATTGCTGCTTTTTTCATTTTTTTGTGTGTGATAGGTACTTTTTAAAAAGTAACAACTTTTGACTTCTCCACCAAGAGGGCTGTTTCTTCTTGTGTCCATTAGTGTCTGTTACAGATATAATTTCTTATACATTGTTTTACAAGGACAAATAAGTTTGTCGTGCATCGGGTGACACTGAGTGGAAACAACAATAAAACTTGTTGGTCACATTTGGTAAACTACCTAGCTTTAAAGAGGTTTGGCTACATGGTAGTCTTTCAGAAGCAATTAGGATTTAATGAGGAGGACCACTTGTTTTGTCTGAGTAAACATCATTAAGTTTCCTCTTGTGTATAGTAAAGAATGCCAGCCTGTTCTTCTGTTAAACTGATTATCTGACAGTCACCTACCCACAATATTAGTTAAAGAAGAGCTGCTAATTGTATTTCTTTGTATGTTAATGCAAAATGTGATTTACAGACAGTTCTGCAGTAGTCCAGTGGCAGCAGGACAGCAGCTCATCTTTTCAGTCAAGTTCCAACAAAACCGACCAAACATACAACTGCACACAATGTTGAGACATTTATGACTACATCATTGTAATTTGAAAATCTGACTGCTAGAGGAAACTGGAGGTTTTTGACTCACAAACAAAATGCCACTAATGACATGTTTCTAAAAAGCGTTGGTGCATTGGCTGCAAGAGCATGAAAACAGTGATGAAATCTGGCTCCTGGCTTCCCTGTAGGAACTAACAATGACAGAGTTTGCATGTGTTTATGTTTATCTCTGCAACAGCAAAGATTTCATGTGTCTCTGATTTGTTAGGTGCTCAAATTAAATTATTCAGACAAAGGAGGAAACTTAAATATTAAATCTTAACCATTTATTCAGGAATGCACAAAATATAGCAGGTAACATACAATCTGAGTATACGTAATTCTTTCATTTTACAAATATTAGCAACAAAATTCTTTTCATAAAGTATAAAATTTACACATATTGTACTGTAACAATGGATTTGCATTGAAAAGCACCTTCAGACATAATGTAACACCACCAGAACAGGACACAGAGTCACATTAAGACTCATCTCACTTTACAACGACATTTGGCAACTGATTGTGCTGATGTAAAGGAAGGATTCTGTCCTTTATATCTGAAACACATCTGTCCAAAGATGCACTTGTGCTGCTTCAGGTTCCATTGGACCAGAAAATGCTGATGTAAGCAATGGAGATATTATTACATGATGAACCTCTGCTCACCAAAACACAGATGATCACCTCAAAGAGCAATGTATCTCACCATTCATGTATTGCAGATAAAGCATTAAAACTGCAAACCCATTATAACTCACTGCTGTTCAGTATAATTTGATCATAAAGATATATACTGTATACAGTACACTTTGGCAACAGAGTGTGGAAACAACATGAAGACATCTTTTTCTCTTTTTTACAAAATAGACAAAATAAAGGCACACCAGCAACATTTGGGCTCACAGATAAAATGTGAATTCAATATCTACATGACAGTGACAGGATGTGATTCTACACTCAAACACAGAGCGAGAAAATCAAACATGGCACATGGTTTAATATTACAGTATAATAAGTTTTTACTACTTAAGCTTCAAACTAAACTTTAGTTTCCATCCATCACTGTCAAACTACCATCAAATGAATAAGATATCCAAGAACAGAATTTAAGATTCTCTTAAGTGCTCTTCATATTTAACAATCCCAGAGATTTAGTGGGGGGGGTGGGGGGGTGTACAAGGTGTCACAACTTTGTGCTTTAACTTCAAACTCTGCATAACTGAATACTTTATGCCAGGTTGTATATGGTTATGGAGTAACTGCCAAAATCAAAAATAAGTAAGTAAATAAATAAATGAATGACTCAATAAATAAATTACTCTGCCATTAAATGCACCCCTAATGATATAAAACATAAATGTGTGCATTAATTTCATCAAATGTGACATTATTGATATTTCTGTTTTAATTTGCCTCTGTATTTATTTACTGATTATTGGGTTTTATATACTAATTAATGCCTACATTGTGGTACATGCTATTATTATTACTACTACTAGTAAATAATAATGCTAATGATAATAATAATAATAATAATAATAATAATAATAATAATAATAATAATAATAATAATAATAATAATACATTTATTGAATCATTTATTTATTTTGATTTTGGCAGTCCTCCATATGTTATCCTGTGAAACAAAAAACACAAACAAACTTAAAGGCAACTTAAGAAATGCTCTGTACTATTAGTTTCAGTTCATTTGCTGATGAAAGAAGATATTCAGCAGAACAGAAATGGCAGCAGGAAATATTTATAGGCCAGAAAACTAATACACTGATCAGTTTAGGCACTCGATAGAGAGATTTGTCCTTTCATCAACACAGGTAGTTACATGTAGACGCACTGTGGTAAAAGATGTCGTCTTTCCCTTAGTTCCCACATGATTCCCTACAGTTGTTAAACATACAGTATAAAATGGTAATGGAAATTCTTTGTAATATAACAAACTAGCTGATTTTTTCAATTGCAAACACAATTTTAAAAAAGAGGATCAACAGTTTAAAATGGATGAATCGTTGAACCACAAAATCAGCCTTTACTGTAAATCCTCGACCAAAGACCAATAAATCTCGGTGCTTCTCCTTCAAAACAATTAAAATACATCTCATGCTAACTTTGTGCTTCTTTAACGGCCATGACATGATTGACACAATCACTTATTGTTCTGGTTTCACATTTCAGTCTCAAAAGATCAAAAGTATTTCAGTGTGTTTAAAAAAAAAACACAAGTGGAGAGAAAGAAAGGTTGATGAGTGTTTACATGTGATCATGCACAGTATTTACATCGATGCTTCTGTAGTGACAGTTTGATTAAAGGCCTCTCATTCTGTTCCCAGTTTGGCGATCAGTTCATCACAGATCTTAGTGAGCTCCTCGATCTCTTGATTCTGTGAGAGACACCGAGAGAAAGAAGGTTTAGGACTTAGTGTGAAAGATAAAACACACATCTGAAATCTTTACACAGACAACAAGTTTCTCTGGTGCAGAAGAGACCATGAGCACACCTACAACATTTAAACTGGGCATATCCACTGTGTTAAACACTGGTGGAATGCAACTAAATACATTTACTCTGTTCTACTGTAGTTCTTGTGCCACAGATACTAACTGATAAAGCAGAGAAGGACCACCATGTTGTTGGGCTGAGACCCTCCAACAAACTTAAAATGAGTATAAAATAGCAAACATTTTTCCTATCTATTTTTCATCTCTTACTTTATTTCCAAGAATTGATAGTGGGGTTCTATGTCTATATTACCATCAGATTCTGGTTTTAGTAAATAAAACACTGCCCTCTAGTGTTTGATGTCATGCTAGTGCATGTATTTATAAAGTGTGCTGAATGACAGCATTTGTTGAAGGACTTAGAGTGATTTTACAGATAAGTGTAAATGAAGCACTTTTCAAGTCACTGTAATTAAACGCCACTAAAAAGAAAAAGTTTTTAAAAAGTTTTAAAACATTGTAACTAATTGCACAAAACAGGCAAAAATACTTTTCCAACAGAGTCTCTCTTGGTACAACAAGTAAAAAGCAGATGGGAGGACACATTTATCCCTCTCACTAAACTTTAAGAGAAGACCAAACAAAGACAATGATGGGACAGGAAACAACAAGTTTTGTGGGAATAATGGTCTTAATCTTGGACTAAAATAGAGCTGTAATCTCACCCACTGGTGTGAAATAAAGCTCACAAAAGATCCCAGCTGTGATCATATTTGTTTACAGTAATAATTCTTTCATACCACAATGTGACAGTAACTCAGTAATGTTTAAACATGCCCTGTTGAGCACCTTTAACCAGACTTTAGACTTGAAAGGAAGTTCCTAAACCAGCACACAAAACTCTCAGTGAAATGCTTTTAACCTCAGTTACTGTATTGTCAGCATACCTCACTTAGCACTCACACAGTTAAAACACAGTGAATCCATTTTAATCATCGCATTTTAATCATGTTTACCTTCTGAAGGACAGCTCTTTCAAGTGACTCCACCTTCATCTGCTCCTTCCTTAGGCTGGCACTCAGTGCGACTCCCTCAGCGTTGGCCTTGGCACGTACCTGGGCAATCTCCTCGTTAGCCCTGTTGGAGAGGAAGTGAAGGACACAAGAAATGTTGTTAAAATGACAGACTATAATAGATTTTCAGGATTACAAACCTGTCCAATTATTGGATTCTGGAATCAAACTACAGACATGGAGGCTTACTTGTCCAATTTCTCCTCAGCATGCAATTTGAGAGTTTGGTATCGCTGCTCCTCCTGCTTGATCCGCATTAGATAGTCCTGCGCACATTTCTTCAGCACCTCCTCATTCTGGAGAGATACATGCAGAGGATATCTAATGATCTGTGGTAGTGGCCTGGATAGTGTCTTATGAGAGTTGTACCAAAGCTCTACTGACCTTCTTGAAGCCCTCCAGGACTCCCTTCATGTTCTCATACCTCCTGAAGAGGTCGGCGAACGAACGCTCCACAGAGTTGAGGTCAGCCATGGCCTGATCCCTCTCTGCGGTCAACTGCCTGACTGACTTACTACAGGACAGGGTCTTTTGCTGCTGCTCGTCTTCTGCAAATAAACAGAGGAGGGAAAAGATATGATGTACACCACTTATCTGAAAACTTGGACTGAGACAGTACTGTCAAATGTAACTATCATCACTATCCATGTGCAGAACTTTGCACTGGTATACCTTCATTTATAAATCCATACTTAGAATCCCTCTATCAGATTTCAGTCCATAGAGAATTTGAAAAGGAAAAAAGCTTTTTCCTACTCTCCCCTGTCAACCTGGAACACACTGCAGGAGGAACTGAAGCTGTCTAGAATGATTCCTTGGGGATTTTAAACAAGTTTTATGGGATATGGAGAGAGCATCTGTGAGGGTTTGCTTTTGTTTATAGTGCTTAACCCTGATAATGTGGCCCTTTTGTATTTACCATTTTATGTTTTGTATTTTCTCTGTCTTGATATTGTCCCGTCTGTCTCTTTGTGTGTGTAACCATTTGTTTTCAATAAATCTCTCTTGAAAATGAGACTTTGTATCTCGATGAGATTACCTGTCTAAATAAGGTTAAATAAAATGATAACAAGCTTAAAAGCAAAGACAGTACAGTTAGTACTAGCAGAACAGTCATATGTTTTTAATTGTTTTGGATCTGTACGCTGCTCCAGAGGGGTGTACTACAAAGTGAGATTAATGGGTTAGCAAGAGTCTACAGCCAGATTTTCAAGTCAAGACAATGGCTTTCTTTTAACCTGGCTAAATCATGATGGTATCTTATTCTGCTCTGGAGAAGGTTATGTTTTTTTGAGTTTTTGTTTCAAATCACTAATTCTTTTCCTGACAACATGATTTGAGGGAATATGTTATATATGCAAACCTGTTGAACTGTGAGTTAGTAACGTCATCGAACAAAGCCATGTAATGTAATTACAACAGCACAAACTGTATTTGTTGCGTTGCCCCGGGAACCTACATGCATTCAGTTGGTGATGTAGAAAATGCATACTTATGTTTTTATGCTTGGTCCTGATTTGCTGCAAAGTCCGTATTACATTGCTGGTATTGCAGCTATTAGAACACGTTAGAAAATTGATTATTGATATTTATCACAGATATGATTCGAGTGATATCCTTCATCATGGGACAGTTTTAGACCTTAGTGCACTTCTTGTTTATCATGTTTGAACGTATCAAATTTAAGGTTTAAGAGCACTAATGTGCAGCTGTCACATTAGAAACAAACAGCAGGCAGTGAGAGGACATTGGGTGGTAAAATAATTATATTAACTTGTGAATTTACACAATTAACAATTTTCTACCAGCATTCCTCTCTTGCCATGTTTGGAGGAACAGCGTTGCTTTTTGTTGTAACATTTTTTCATAGCTCTCAATTATAGTTTATGACCAGTTCCTCTTGAAGTAGGTGGCACATGACTGGTCCTTTGAATGAGACAAATGATACATCCCCTTTTTATAGGAAGTGCAGTGCGTCTTTATGTAATATACTCCTACACTGAATGTATCCTGGAGGTGTTGGGGGAAATGAAATACACACAGTACTTATAATAAGGCATTCTTGAGTCATCGTGTTAGACAAACACAACCATGTAGAATATATTATATGACCACCAGGTGGCGGCAACTCACCAATCATCTGTGCAACTGTTTTTTCATATTCTGCAACTATTTTCCTGTCAAGATAAGAACACAGTACACCATTTGTCAGCTTTATTCCTCTAAATCATTTATATTGTTTTCTACATTTTCACGGTAATATTTTTATATGTGAAGCAGAGTTCAGGGGAAACAGTAACACTTCATACCTCATCTCCATAACCTCAACTCTGCTCTCCTCATACTTCTTCTTCCACTCATTGACCTCAATCTCTTTAGTGATGATCTGATTGGAAGACATTAGGAGAAAAATGTTCAGATCTAAAAAAAACAAACAAACTATGAAATGAGCACTGTCTTTCTGAGAGTGTGGCAGTGATGTACCTCTTCTCTGATCAGGGTGAGCACTGCGGCCTTGTCCATCTCACTCAGAGGTATACTGTCCTGGGACAGAGCTGCTGTGTCTAGGGCCTCACTGCTGGGCAGCTTTGTTGTTTGAGATATGTTGTTGGATATCTCACTCTGTGGAAAATGCAGAAAACACAAAGTGTGCTTAGTGTCAGATCTGACAAGAACATCCATGATCCTTGCATTTTGTAAGCAGATAATTTATGGCATGTCACAAATACTTCTCCTTTGTTTACATTTCATTCTAGATCACCTGATCTTTTTGCAAGGAGTACTCTGGGTTCACATTTGTGTTGTTTTTATTAATCAAACATTTGTATAACCTGAAGGCGCAAGTGTAGTCACCTTAGACAAATATTGTGTGAGCAAACACTATTAGATTATTGCTGCAAAAATAACTAGTGGGGCATAGAAAAGCAAAACATGAGCTAACTGTTGTCCCAGTGTGAAAAAATAAAAAGTAGGACTCAAATTATGGCTAAACTTTCTTCTTCCCAAATGAGATGAAGAACAGTTGGTGCAAGACAAGACAGTCATGTTAAAATATTCATACTGCTCCCACCTGGTTAGTCTACTTACTATATCATCTTTCAGGCTGCAGGTGTCCTTCAGACTGCAGATGTCTTTCTCCTCCAGGTGATCTGCAATCTTAGTCTCAGGAACTTTGAGGAGAAAAGACACATAATTCAATCACAAATGACAACTGCTGTACTAATTACACATATCTAATTATAATTTTATTCCGTAACTCAGACATTTACTACCTCATTCAAAACAAGTTACTACATATGTTGCTATTCTTGTGTCTTTATCTGTATTTATTCTGTTTTATTATATGCCATGTATGTCCCCTTGCACCCACTCTGCATTAAGAATAATGCGCTCTTCTTGTCTGGTTTCCATTGGATTGTCTTGTTCCCGTTAAGAAAAGATATTGTGATACACAGACTGGTTTTAATGCATAACCGTGGGAAGCATGTACTTCCAACTTTCTTATATCCAGGACAGGGTTTTGCTGAGCTTGCACACTCCATTTTTCATTAAGTTCGACACATTCTTGGGGCTTCGCAGCCTCCAACAGTGCTTGTTTTATAACTGAATTACTCTACTCGCTCACACTTTCCAATTCATCCCCTCGCTGGAAGTGGCACCTCTCTGGTCATGTCAACTTCTTTACGACCATGCCTCATGTATACACTGAGCAAAAATTGCCTGTCATTGTCCCATAGTATACTACAAACTTAAATACATCACAAATAATCGTAGAAAGTGGGGTGGAGTAAAAGAGACCAGATATTATGGCTACTGATAGAATTATTTAATCTATTAGTGCTGTTCACTTCACATAATAAAAACATGCACTGCTTTGTGAACAGATAGGTCAAGCTGACTTCGGTAATCAAAACGGTAATCGTTAGAATATATTTATATGAATAAATAATGACTTTACAATGACTCCTGTGTGTGAATCTAAAAAGTCTCTTTCACTATTTACTGTTGTTCATTTTGCCTTGAAACACTGCCTTAAACTCTACACACAGAGGAGGGTTTGAAGATCCAAACGTACCGTCCATAACAGATACATCTTTGATTGGCTGATTTTTCACAGGTGCTTTATTGCATTCTGGTTCTCCTCTCTCCTCCTGGCTATCTGTTGCCTGGCCCATAATGCCGGTGGAGGCGAGTTTTTCCTCATCAGTGGCGTGATGAACTTGCTGAGTGATCTCGGGTGTCTGAACCACCACCTCATCCTCCTCCTGGAAAAAAAGGGAAGAAGAGAGGATCTACATTAGATTGGGATTTCTTTCCTAATTAGATATCAAAAGAGAAATATATTTATTGCCATGCACAAATGCACAAAATGCATCCTCCCCAGTCACACTCATCCCACCCCGACTCCCTCTGCCAACAATCCTCACACAAAACCATCCAAAAAAATTAAGGTAAATAATATCAACATCATCCGCTCATATTTTAAAAGATATGATCGGATTTAAAGAAAATAAAATCAACTTTTTGCATAAAAAAGTGTATATGTACCATTGTGGATTAAAACTTCACATAAAAACACACATAAACATATTCCAACGGAGTTATCATTGGGAAGTTAAGTTATGTGAGGTCATATTTGTGGGCCTAGACACCTCTGTAAAAAAAGTTATCTTAGAGACCCTGGTATTATATAACATATATAATATCTTGAGAATATCACCTTAGGAGGTGATAATGTTGAGGGCATATGGGGGCAGCAGACTAATACTTGACTGCAGAGTGATAAGTCACAGATCTGTCAGCATGCCAAGCCAGCACTGCAGAGCCGGAGACACTGCTGATGCTACTGGTGTCACAGTGTTTCTTTGTGTGTGTGTGTGTGTGTGTGTGTGTGTGTGTGTCTGAAGGTGAGGCCGAGAGGTTGGACAGCTGCTTAATAATGGACATTGCAGTGTCACTGCGGTAAGCTGAAAGGTTTCAGCTGACACAACACTCACACTCAAAAACACACATTACCTGATTGCACACGTCGAGCACCAATGACTGGCTCTCATCGTACTTCTGAACTTTACAGGTATTCCTTCAAATCAAGCACATGATGAAAATATAAGTGTCAGAATATGTTGATCCAAAAGTAGCCATCCTTAAACATTTTAATCCTTCTTCCTCCCGATTTTACAACCATAGAGCTGCAAGCATTTCTATGGCTTTAGAGCTGACTGCATAGCACCTTATTAAATGAGATACAGCTGCGTACATAGCTAATATAACCATACTAACGCTGCCAGACTTCATGAGGGATCACAAGATGGGACAAATTAACTTGCTGATGTAACAGGGGATGGCCTTGTGAGTTGAGGTGAAACCGAAGAGGACATTATTTCCCTCACATGCTCCTTCAGCAGGTCAGCTCTGACTCCAGCACATGCCATGATGAGAGTACAATGGGAAGCAAGCATGCATGAAAGAAAAGAGAGCGTCGATAGGGAGAGTACTTACAACAGAAAACAGAGAAACTTGGCTTGTTCAGATGTCCTGGCGCTAATCGAAGTGGACGAAAGCAGAGTTTTGGGGTATTACGTAACACACAAGAGAAGGAGGATGAAGGATGAAGGGGACATTGATTAAGGGAATGAAGAATGGAGCAGGGGGAAGAGACAAAGAAGAGCGTGTAAGGTGTTCAGCTCAGCATGTTAGACAACTCAGCAGATAGTTTCAAGTTTGAGCATAAACACAAGATGCCAACAGACCTGGAAAAGCTGAAACTTGTCCAACCACTGAAGCTGTAAGCACTTTTAGGAGTCTAAATATAACCTGGGAATTGCACCAATGGCCAGTATGCAGTGTTAAGTGTTTGGCGTGTGTTCAAAGCATTGTTTGGCATGAATTCAGACACGGATGTAAATACTTATGTAAATACTAACACATACAACCAAAGAAAGATAAATCTAAACCTTATATGAGGGTATATGAGGCATGTAACAATATATTGAATATTGTGATGTTCTCCATAATGTATCAAACCGTGATAATATCTACTGTGATATTACATAGTTAATTGTCACTTTATTTTAAGGGGTGTTCATAAGACTGACATAACATGTCATAACACCTGTCATGAACATGAATGAGTCTATGAATGTTTATGACTGCTGTGTTTTTAATTCAAAGTTGACATTGCCTGAGATGTCTTTGTTATGGCATCCTGACATTATCAAACTTACATTATACTGTCATATGTTGTTGGTCTTGACATTTACCATTATGAGACCATAACAAGGTGTGTCATAAATCTTTGTCTTGTCCTCAAGTAAACTGGCAAAAAATGACATAATTGACTAATACTTAATGACAAACGTCGTAAACATTCATAAAGACTCCTTTGTGTTCATGGCAGGTGTCATGACATGATTATGACAGTGTGCAACCCCCTTCATGTAAAGGGTTACCTTATTTTATTTTATTTTTTTTATTTTATTCTATAAGGGGACTACAACTGACTGCTGCATTGTTTCTGTTTTGCAGTTGTACATGCATAATTCAAGCATTCATTGCCAAAGACAATTCATGCCAATTTCTGCACATGCTTCATGGCTGGTTACATTTATTTTATTAAAAAAGGAAAGCAGGGGCACTTTAAGTTAGAAGCAAAAACAAATTTTATGCACGAAACATGCTGTACACATCAGATTTGCTTTGTATATGTTTTTCAAGCTGTTATTTTTCTTTGTTTTCTAATATGAAAAATATTGCATCTTGGACTTTTCCTTGTGGTATTATTGTATGTTGACTTTTTGTTATAGTTACACTCTTAGAGAACATATTATATTAATTGACATTTGATTTTTTATTATTGGTGATAATGTTATAAACTCCAGAGGCAAGTTAGGACAGACTTACGCGATTGTCCTCTCTTTGCTTTTCTTGGGAATCTGCCTCCCTTTCTTCTCTGTTGCTGATGGTCCTGCTTTCGGTTTGCCTCCGTCTTTTGCGTTTTTCTGCGGCTGAGGGGCGCTACTGGACGAGTCCTCTGTGCTCAGGGATTTAGGGGGTTTAAAAGGGTCCACAGACTCATCAAAATTGTCCGGATCAAAACTGTAGGAGCCCTTGGGGAGCTTTGGAGAGTTGCTCATCTTGTTATTGCTACCAAATGGATTGAAGTTTGGATCGTCCCACTGACTGGGATCAAAGTTATATGTTCCCGTCTTAGGAATAGGAACATCATCAAGGTTCAGAGGTGCAGTAGAGTCTGAGACTGCCAAAGCAGTTTCTGGAAGAGGATCTGAAACTGGTTCTGATGCTGGCTGAGGAACTGGTTCTGAGATTGGTTGGGAAACTGGTTCGGACACTGGCTGAGAGTCTGTTTCTGACACTGTGGGTTCTGGTGCTGGTTTACTAGAAGCCTCTGATGCTTTGGGTTTCTGTTTCTTAGCTGCAAGTTTGCTGACTGTCTTTTTACCACCTAGTTTCCTTGGAGGAGGCTTACTGACTGGCCCCTCATCCAGGCCGAACTCCAGCTTCACAGGCTTCACCTCTGAAGATGGCTCCATTGTCTCAACCTCTGCTGTACCCGCTGAGCTAACATCACAGACAGGCAGGGAGCCACCGAGTGGCTCGAGTCTGGGCAGAGAGCTTGAACCACATGGTGGGGGAGAGTTCTGAATTTTAGATCCACCAGTGGTGAAGGGATTAAAGCTGTCGTCCAGCTGGTCAGGGTCAAAGTTGTAACTGGCCTTGGGAACAGGAAGTTCTTGTTCCTCATTTGTTTGGGCAACCTCGTTCAGCAGCGAGGCCTTAACCTTCAGGGCTGGAGGCTTAGACTTGCTGCTTTTAGTCTTTTTAATAGGCTCTGTCTGGTTCAGGCCATTGCACTGTGGTTCTGGTTCAGCAACAGGTTCCTGCACAGGAGGCTCCAGAGCTGGGCTGACTGCAGGTCCACTGCTCTGGAGTGAGTCTGGTTCTGGGGTTAGTTCTGGTTCTGGGGTTGGTTCTGGAGCTGGAGCAGGAGCTGGTGCAGGAGCTGGTGCAGAAGCTGGTGCAGGAGCTGGTGCAGGAGCTGGTGCAGGAGCTGGTGCAGAAGCTGGAGCAGGAGCCGGAGCCATATCCAGGACAGGCTCTGCAACTAGGATGGGGACAGGGTCTTGGGATGGCTCAGAGGATGGTTCTGTGTACTGAGCCTCTTCAAATGCCTCCTTCACTGAGGATGAAGCAGGGTCAGGCACAGAGCCAAGTGCTTCTGGACGACTCTCTGTTTGTTCTGCTTCCAGGGTCTGCATGTTTACTTTCAGTGGACCACCCATGGGGACCGCAGGCTCGTCCTGACCCATGTTGTGGTTGAGCAAAATATCCTGATCCTCAACAGGAGCAGTCACTATCAGGTGCTCCTCTTTATCCACATCTGAAGATGAAATGAGAGAGGAAAACACAGAATTAGACAGACAGACAGATAGATAATATCCAGCTCTTGTCCAGCTCTAATAGATAGATAGATGTTCTTTCTTGATCCCAGACTAGGAAATCCTTGAGTCCTTAAATCTTTTCTTTATTCATACCAATATAACCAACCAAACTTTAACCATAACCCTTAATTCTTTAACCATAAAAACATGTTAAAATGCAAAAAATTAAAACTGCATGCACAATTCTTTTGCCTATGATAATCTCTCCAATCACATCTACGCTCACATGTAGGTGATATCTGATTGGTTGCATGCCAACCAACAGTTCCAATTGCTGCTGTTGCCATGGCGACATCTTACTATGAGGGCCATGACATTTCAACCAAGCAGTGCATTAGAAAACAGTAAGAAAGGGAGAAAAAGTAGGTTATGATTTATTTTGTGTTGTGAATTGAGGACAACAGGGACAGAGGCTGGTGTGGTGTAATTATTGCCTCCAGGGAACCTTTTGACACATCAACATATTTCAGTATGCCTGTCATACCCGCCATATCCATGCAATATTATGTTGCTAGGAGACTAGCACTGCCTGCTGTGCTTCTACCTACTTCCATTCATGTTAGTATGTCGCTAGAGTGTCACTTTCAAAGTGTTCATGCAGTACATAAAAATATGTCTTCATGCAAATCCACATGCAAGTAGGTTTAAATTATTTTCTTTTTGTAGTTATCCTGAGAAGCTATAAGGCTTTCTGTATGTATTAATATTAACTTATGAAGAAAGATCACGTATTTCTTTCTTTGCATCCCTCAATGTTTTGGTAGTTCTTTGGGTTGTTTGGGCAGCTAACATACGTTGTAAAGATAAAGCGTGAGTGTGTTTATCAGAATGTATAGGTTTGATTTTGTATTTTTGTTTTTTTTTATGTGACTGTCGTTTTCTGTTGATTTATGTTATGTTTTTGTTCAATACATTACAGAAACAAAAACAAAATAACAAATAAACATACATATATATACATATATATACATAAAGTATTTCTATTCTATTCTATTCTATATTTAATAGGAAAAAATAAGAATACATTTTTGTTCTCTTACTCTGGTGTTTATACTGTGAAGGGAGAACAAGACACAGCAGGAAAAATCCTCACTCAGCTGCACTGTCTGTTTGTAATAATATGCAAAACATGTGGGCTAATTTGATTAACAAAATGAATTGTTTTTCATTTGTTTACTATTTTCTTATGATACACTTCAATTAATCTACTGTGAGTAAAAAAAGTTTATGTACCTGTGCACAGTATTTGTTTTCAGTCAAACACACATCGGCAACACCTTAATAAATGTCTAATAAATGACTTGAGATGTCTTTGTTATGACAGCTTGACATTACATGACAATTACATTATACTGTCATATGTGGTTGGTTTTGACACATCGTGAGACTATTATAATCTGTCATGAATATCCTCCTTCACCTCCAGTGGTATATTCTGGACTCGTCATATAGATGTCATTACATGTTATTACACTGCTTTTATAATGGTGACATTAATACTTTCCTTGTCTTCAACTATTTGGTACCATTTGGACACATCATAAAGATGTCATTAAAGGTTATAAGGCCAGTGTAGCAGCAGAGAACAGTATCAAGATGATTTGGCTTACAGTGTTAGTTAGCTAAATCATCTTGGTACTAACACAGTTAGCTTACAGAGTTGCTAAACTGCTATCTGCTGTGATCTGTACATGGTGTTAGCTAGTTAGCTCAGTTAGCTGTGAAGCTAACTGCCTTTAAAGCATTTTTTTAATGCTTTAAAAACCAAAATAGTGTTGACAATGAATTGTACATGTATTAATTCAATTGAGAAATGTCAGATTATTATCATTTCACCAGACATACAAAACAACCCTTGAGTATCCATCTGTTAGTGTAATCAGGTGCCCATTTGGCATTAATAAATTAACCTATTGAATCATGCATTAAATATTTATAAACTGTCACCATGTATAGACTGACACTGATGTAGTAATGGAGACTTTGGATGGGCACAGGGTAACACAGCCATCAGCATGTTTACATTCAAAGAAGTTTCTAGAAGCTCTTTAGCTCCTGCCTGCCAGAATCCAAACTTCCTGATTCACAGCTGCAGGAGAGGATGTTTGTGGCTGAAACAAAAGTGAACTCCCTCCTCGCTCTATGCTGGTCGACTTTCACAATGTATACTTTTGTAAAAAGTAGTTGGAGCTGTTCTACAGGAAGGATTTAATCCTACCAAAAAGGCCTTACATCAATACATAGCCTCCTAAAACGTCTAATAAAGAGTGAGCTACATGACGGTTTCAGCCTGATAATAAGCTTTGTTTAGTCACTCCCCTCATTGTGACCTCTATCAGTTACCAATTCAAAACGGGGTGAGCTGAAGCTTTTGTTGAACCTGTTGAATTCCAGAGCAAAGGCCATTCCCACACTCTGCTGCAGGCTCCTCCTCTGACTGATTCCAATGACAATGACAATGACAGCACTTCCGCCATCATCACACCCAAAACCCGCCCAAACTCAGTGAGCATACCAGCTCAAATACCAAGCATGCAGGTTAGGTAAACTTACATACCTGTGCTAAAACACTGCAACTGAACAACTGTTTATATGATTCATAAGAAACTTAAATATTGGCACTCACAATAGTTAAAGCTAAAATGCAGTAGGTAGGTACATTCCTGAAACAGTCAGACAGACATATGTATCCAATTACTCTGGCATGGTGAACCTGATACGCTACAGTTCAGGCGGAGTAGTGGAATTTGTATGCCGATATGACTTTTTTCTCTTGTTGACTATGAAGATAAACTCATGCACACATGTGACTGAACATTTGGAGCAACATCAGAGGACCCTTGTTTCCATGGCAACTTCAAGAAGGGACACTCTGTCTATACTGTGTGCTTTGTACTTTCTTCTGACCTGTTTAATATTTGTAATGTTAAAAAGAACCTTCAGCCACCTCCAAGGTGTTAATGCAGCAGTGCGTTTAAGTCTTGGACAGTATGTCAACTCTGCTCCTCCTTATCTTTTCTCACTCTCTGTGTCTGTTATTTGCGCAGCAGTGGCCTCACCTGTTTTGTCTGGATCAGCGTTGTTGTTCTCCAGCTCTCCTGGGAAGGTAGGAGGGGCACGGACAGGAGTTGCTGCCTCAGGAGTGTCAAAATGACCCTCTGAGTCAGAGCTGTGGAAGCCAGAGAGAAACAGAGAGAGACCATAAACTTCACAAACATTCAAAACATGACAAAGTAGGAGGACAGAACGATCCTGAGGAGGAGTGATCCCCTAAAAATATGCTGGAATTAGGCCTACAGTATATGTAAATGGCTCAATCATCACTGTAAATTGTAAAGACGACTTGCCCAAACAAAAGTGCATTAACTGTGCTATATGTGCAAATAGGTGGATAAATAGGGGGATAAAATAACTCTTTATCTCTAATCACTCCCAAATCTGTTCAATTGTACAGAGATATTATTTGATTCCATATAGATTAAGAATCATGGTATCATAATCTAACATTTTGATGGCAAGGCCCACCAAGCAGCATTAGCATGTAGCCCTTCTTTTGTGAGAAGTCTTTAAAGTCAACTGTTTTTTTCAGCCTCTGCTGGGAACACTGAAGTTTAGATGGTTTAAAACACTCATTTTACAGGGTCTTGAGGCATCTAGCTAAATTTAAGGAGCAGAGCAGCTTTGAAACAGGTGTAGACCAGTCCAGGTCATCACTGACAGCGCATGTGATGAATGATGTTTTAACTGGCAGACAATGATGGGCATGGAAAACTAGATATGTTATATACAAGTATTATGCATACACATTACATGTGTATATTAAAATAATACATGCATTACTGATAAAACTAATACTTTTTTTTTCAATTTTACCTTTTTAACTTATAGTATTTTTGCTGTGGCCTCTAGCACCCCCCAACCGGGACAGAGAAAGTATTTTGCAACTGATTTTAGCTGCTGATCCTTTGAAGTGAATCAGTTTCTACTTGAGAGTCCTAATCACAGCAGATTGCAGTTCAACCACATAGTAATGTTACTGTCTAAACTTGTAAAACTATAATTTCTTTGCATAAAAAAAGATCACAGCAAAGTCATCTACAAATCTAGATCTACAAATCTGGATCTAGATCTAAATCTAGAAAAGTGTCATTGCTGTTTTGAATATAAAAGTGCACTGAATATTATCATATGCACCTTTCATTGTGTATTATGTTGAGAGATGACTTGAAGTTTTCTACTGTAACAAATCTATCTATATTATACCCTCCTTTCTTCTCTGATGTCGTATTGTGCTTTAACAACACTCGACAGACACCATTTGATTCATGCCAGTAATGGGGAGAAAGTAAAAGACCGAAACAAATGAAAGAGGGAGGAAATAGGGCAACCCACTATTTCCTGTCACATCTTCAGCACTATACAGCATGAGGTATGACACTGCACCACACAAACTATATACAGTATGTAGCCATCTTAATATAAGATACATGGGCCCTTCTCAACAACGCATGCTTGTGGTTTTAACATTGTAAAGCGGCAACTTTCATTTTGATCTGATCACTTCAGGAAGTCTCATCACAGCGCAGTTAGATATTGATGTGA
>JAJHUR010100880.1:0-10242 GCA_027495735.1 Lutjanus campechanus | reverse complement strand
TCAGGTACTAGACTGACCTGCCAACAATCCAGACCTGTCTTCCACTGAAAATTTGTGGTACATTATGAATCACAAAATACAACAACAGAGACCCCGGACTGTTGAGCACCTGAAATTGTATATCAAGCAAGAAAAAGACAGAATTTCTACTTTCAAAACTTAAACAATTAGTGTCCTCAGGTCCCAAACACTTACTGAGTGATGTTAAAAGAAAAGGTGATGTATCACAGTGGTAAACATGCCATTTTGGAACATGTTACAGGCATCAAATTCAGAATGTGTGTATATTTACAAAAAAACAATGAACTTCATCAGTTGGAACAATAAATATATTGTCTTTGTACTATATTTAAATAAATGCATGTTGAGAAGTTTTTGCAAATCAGTGCTTTATGTTTTTAATTATGTTTTACACCACAGTCCAGCTTTTTTGGAATTGTGGTTTGTACATAGTGACTGATGCTGGCTGCCACAGCACTGGCTCCATAGTTTTTGTATTTTCTATATGCTATGATGATTTATGTGACAGTTATAAAAAGGTTTCTGTTCCTTCCAGGCATGGCATTTGCCCTCCTGGCAAGCCTCCCTCCTGTCAACGGTCTCTACTCCTCTTTCTTCCCCCTCATCCCGTATTTCTTCATGGGCACTGCTCACCAGATGGTCCCGGGTAAATCAGAGTGATTTATCTACAGCGATTTCATATGATGACAGTGATAAGTTGCCAGGGCTGCTCGGTGCAGATCAGCTGCGCTCAGCCCGACTCTGCCCAGTCTGCAGAATGGCAAAGAAAATAGATGTGACACGCTGCTCTCTCTGTCTAGGTACGTTTGCCGTCCTCAGCATTATGGTGGGAATCGTGTGTCTTCGCCTCGCCCCCGAGTCCGACTTCAGTCATTTCAATGCCACTCTAAACGCTACGGTGGTGGACACAGACCTGATGAATGATGTTCGTCTGGGAATATCTGGGACCCTGGCCTGTCTCACCGCAATCATACAGGTACTCAGAGCACTAAAAGCTCAGTCTTTTAAAAGGACCAGCGTGTGAGATTTACTGGGATTGATTGGCAGAATATGGCAGAAATGGAATATAATATTCATAAGTATGTTTACATTAGTGTGTAATAACCTGAAAATAAGAATTGCTGTTTTTTGGGGGACCTTAACATGAGCTGTTTATATCTACAGAGGATGCAGGTCTGCTTCCACAGAGACAGTCATGTTGCCATGTTTCTACAGTAGCCCAGAATGGACAAATCAAACACTGGCTTTAGATAGGATCTTTTGCATTTTTCACGAGTTTCATGGCTACCGTAGCTTCTTCTATACTTAGGAAGGGGAGGGTGAGGAGGTCTATCTGTGGCCTTATAGACTACATGACACACCCACTTCACTATATAACACGCCTGCTGAGATAATGTCCTGGATTAGAGATGTGAAGTCCCTCAACATCCGGTGTGCCCCATGGGACCTTACTTCGGAAAAAATATGTACGATTGTCAACAGTGAGAAGCAAATAAATTTTTTGACTCTGTTTGACTCTGACTCTGTATTTGAACCCAAAGTATAATCTCTTGCTAAACTTTACTAAGTAGTTTTGTGCTTAAACCTATCCCAGCAGCTTAGGTAGCTAAACACAACCAAACTGCAGCTGTTACAAAGGGTGGGGGTGTATAAAGGTGTAGGCATGTCCTGTAGCATTGTGAGGCAGTGTAATCTGCAGGTTTATGCCACTGAATCCCACACACTGGTCCTTTAAAGTGAAATCTGAGAGAGATGAAAGAAATGTGAAGTAGAGTTTTATCTAAAATTGCCACATTCACCCTTCTACTTCTGTCTGTTTAGATCGGCCTCGGCTTCATGCAGTTTGGGTTTGTAGCCATCTATCTGTCAGAATCCTTCGTCAGGGGCTTCATGACTGCTGCAGGTTTGCAGATCCTCATCTCAGTGCTCAAGTACATCTTTGGCATCAAAGTGCCGCCTTATAGTGGCCCGTTGGCAGTTATATACGTAAGTGACCCTTTCATGCTGCGATCAAAGAACATCAAAAGACTTTGGTGGTGTGATTTGCAAATAAAATACGTAATTTCAACTCTGTGTCTCAGACTCTTGTAGATATTATACGTGGCCTCCCTGATACCAACATAGCATCATTAGTATTTGCTCTGGTCAGCAGTGTAGTTCTGTTTGTGGTGAAGGAGCTGAGTTTACGCTACCGCCACAAGCTGCCCTTCCCCATTCCCATGGAGATCATCATTGTAAGTAGTTTGTCCATTCATGTAGGTGTTGCTCAGATGTTTTAATAGATTTATGACAGCATAAGGTCGATAGTGGTGATTGATCCCCGTTCCTGTTCTACACAGGTGGTGGTGGCCACGGCCATCTCAGGCCCTCTACACCTCCCAGAGAAATATCACATGGACGTAGTGGGAGAAATCCCTTTGGGGTAAAGCGTGTGTCAGCATATTTACAATCAATGGTTGCTTCATCCATTAAAAGTACTCATGCATCTCATTTGTTTTTGTTCGATTTCACAGATTTCCAGCACCAATCCTGCCCACAGTCAGTCAGTGGGAAGACATGCTGAGCACTGCTTTCTCCCTGGCAATCGTCGGGTATGTCATCAACTTGGCTATGGGCAGGACGCTGGCAGCCAAGCATGGCTACGATGTGGATCCCAATCAGGTAGAACAACCGCATATGTTTTTTACTAGTTCTAAATTTGCATTTTATTCCATTTTGTAAATTCCACATGCATGCTCTCTCACACAGGAAATGTTGGCTCTTGGCTGCAGCAACTTCCTTGGGTCCTTCTTTAAGATCCATGTGATCTGCTGCGCCCTGTCTGTGACCCTGGCCGTGGACAATGCTGGTGGAACATCGCAGGTCAGTGCTGTGTCACCTCTTCAAGGTACTGTCACTGAGTTTAAGAATAGAGTGCTGCAGGGATGATGTAATTTTGTAGGCCAGCTCGGAAGTTAGCATTGCTGTGGTTCTTTTGACGGATTTTTCTGTTGGGTTTTGGATTAGTGCAGGGAATAAGATCTGTGGTGATACTGGCACGTTTTCTTCAGCAACATAATCTCGACGAATGAATACCTGTATGACTTTTTTCGCCACAAGCAAAAAGCTAACATTAGGTGATAAACAAACTAGACCACGATTGCACAGCTCATGGTCACCACCACTAGGTGACTAGTGTTCGTCATGTCCTTGACAGCCTCTGTAGTCTCATTTAGCCACTTGTTAGCAACCCCCTTTATTAAGACACGTTAAAGCTTCAAATTTCTGTGTGTAGTATTCTGGGTAAGAATTGCTGGGAGGGAGGAGGGGGATTTCTCCTTCTCTGCTTTTGATATCCTCTCCAAGATCATTAATTTTTTATCCCCAGTGGAGATATAAATTTATTCGCTCTGTCCAGAAGCAGGGATAACACATATCCCAGCCTCAGCTTACAATGATGTAACATGAGGACTGCACCTCACACTTGCAATGACACAATAAACCCAGTTCTATAGTTTGCCCCTGTCATTGTCAAGTTAAGTGTTGCTATAAGCACTAATAACAAGCGTTGTTTTGACGTCCGGTATCGGGATTTTTTGTGGCAAAAAAAAAGCACCAGACTTGACCAGAGGTCCAAATATACTCACTCGTTGTACTGAAAATGCTAACTGCTGCACCTCTGTTTCTGCCCTCCTACAGTTTGCGAGTCTGTGTGTGATGCTTGTCGTGATGGTTACCATGCTGGCATTGGGAGCCTTCCTGAAACCACTTCCAAAAGTAGGTGAAAGTAGGTAAGTAGAGGGAAGACAAAAATCCAGGCATGATTAGTGACCTGTGTAATCTTTGTTTCCACAGTCAGTGCTCGGAGCTTTGATTGCAGTGAACCTGAAGAACACACTCCTACAACTCTCAGATCCTTTCTACTTGTGGAAAAAGAGCAAATTGGACTGTGTAAGTCACCGCCTTGTATGCAATATTGCATCTTCTTTTTGGCATATTTTCTCTTATTCTATTGTTCTTTCTCCTCCAGTTTGTGTGGGTTGTGTCCTTCTTGGCCACGTTCTTTCTCAGCTTGCCTTATGGAGTTGCTATCGGAGTTGGCGTCTCCATCCTCGTCGTGATATTCAAGACACAGTTGTGAGTAAACGCCTTGCAATACGCTTTATTTTAGAACCATAAGACAATGCAGCCGAGTGTAAATTGTATAATAATGTATTACTCTGTTCCACATAGTCGTAATGGTTCTGCAATGGTTCAGATTATGGATACAGATATCTACAAAAACCCAAAGGTGTACAGTAAGGTATGAAGAGTATATTATAATATTTTGTGTATTTTTGTTGTTACCCGTGATATAAAGGGAGTTGCATCTATTTTTTTTCCCCAATAACTCCACAGGTGACGTCAATAAAAGGTGTGAAAATAGTCAACTACTGCTCACCGCTCTATTTTGCAAATGCTGAAATATTTCGCCAGAGGGTCATCAGAAAGGTACAGTGAACAAAATGACTCAAGGTTAGCGAGGTTAGAATGAATGCGTTTATGCGGCGTACGGTGTGTTTACATAGCCATGTTTGTGCCTAGACCGGGCTGGACCCTGGCAAACTTATCCTGGCCAGGCGGAAGTTCTTAGAGAAAGAACAGAAGGAAAAAGCGAAAGAGGAGAAGAAGGACAAGGAGACGAGAAGGAGGAAACCCAGCTCTTTGGTTAACATGAAGTCTCAGGTGGGACGTTTTACTTGGCAGCTCATGGCCAGAGCACATGCAAAACTTTTGACCCTACTGTCAATATTTCCCACTCGGTTAAACATTACAGAGATTTTTTTTTGAATGTACAACCTGTGACCTTTTCTGTTCAGCTTTCTTTGTGTATTTCCTCTGAATCTAGACCATATCTCAGCTGGAACTGCAGAATGACTTTGATATGAGCGATGGCAGCGCCAACAAACCCGAAACTCCCACCAGCTATGTCAACTTCCACTGTAGTGACATTGAGCTGGGCGAGCAGGCGCCGGACCAAGAGCCGCCCAGTCCCTCTGCTGTCACTCTGGAGTCTCAGCCCATGCCTTTTCACACCCTCATCCTCGACCTGGCAGGGGTCTGCTTCATAGACCTGATGGGCATCAAAGTATTGACAAAGGTTATGAGATTGTTTGCAGTAAAACTTTAAATTCACTCCCAAGACAAGTGGTATTATTTCAGTGCACATAATATGGCATCCCTAAAAGGTTCATTAAAGAACCATTTTATAAGGTTAATTCAAAAAACCTTTAGAGGCATGAAAAAGTTGTTTTAGATCTCAACAAAAAAGTTTCTATTTAATAGAGTGCTGCAGGGATTACATAGTTTTGTAGGTCAACCTGGAAGTTGGTTCCTTCGAGAAAAAGCCCCTGGGATTTTTTTTATTGGATTTTAGTGCAGAAAAAAAGCTCTGTTTCAAACAAATGTTTATTTTCAGTAATATAATCTTGACAAATGAACACCTTTGTAATGATTTGTGAAGCATAAATGCAATTGCCGGAAGCAAAATGCTAATGTTAGGCTGCAATCAAAATATACCAATATACTGTCACATGGCTTCACACTACCACCACTAAGTGACTAATATTTATAGTATGTTAACTTTAAATAGAACTTGAAAATTTTAGTTGATGGTTTATGTTAGCTAACTAATCGCCTTGCTAATGGTTAGTCTCATTTAACTGACATCTGCTGACACAAGCAAAACCAGAGTATGATTCAACACCTCAGTTTCTAATGTTGAAATGTTCATGCTAAAGAAATCTAGAAGTGCAACGGAAATGTCTAAATTCAAACGTCTACAAAAAAAAAGAGAGAGAGGAACTAACCCAGATTATGCAAACGTGGGTTACCACAGATCTCTGCTTCTGCACGGTGCTGTAACTCTCCTCTCCAGTAGCCTGCAAATCAAAGAACCCCTGACATATAAAAGGTTGTTTTTTTCTATACAAATCTAATGTCAAAACTTTTCTTGACAAAATGTTCTGTGATTTGGGAGACTGAACCTCCTTACTGAACCTTTTTATGAGAGAATATTTCAGAGTTTGGGAGTATACAATCATGATTATTCCAACATGTCTTCTTTCTTTTCTTTCCCACACAGATGAACTCGAGCTACACGATGCTGGGCATTAAACTATACCTGGCTAATGTTCAAGGTAAATTATTAAATGACTTAAGTGCATTTCACACCTGCAAGCAGTGTGTAAGGGTGCCTTGCCATTTATCAAGCTGTAAGTCCATATAGGTCTGTGAAGGAGACTCACAAATCAGAGATTACATATTTAAACATTTGTCACAGGGTGCACGTGCCTTCCATTTCCTCATGAGATAAAGGTGTGATCCACAGTAATATTTAATGTATTTTATTTGATTACCTTTCACCTAAAAGAACCTACAACTCACCGAATAGAACCTAAAACTAACCTAAAGAGAACCTAAAACTGACCAAAATGAACGAAAAAGCAAGCTTAAAAAAAGTTACATTTAGGTTAGTTTTAGTTTCTTCTTGGTTTCTTTTAGGTTGGTTTGGGTTCTTTAGAAATTTCCAAATGTCAAATATTTTTAACAGCAAATCACAGCATGAATTTTTCTGTGCTGTTCCTCAAGATCTTGGGGTCTTAATGTGGTATTTTGGAGGGATTTTCACCATATTTATCAATTCTCAAATGGCTAAAATGACTAAATTTTGCACCAAATCTGTGTAATAAATGGTATCAACACAAAAACTGCTGCAACAACTTATGAAACATGGTAGAACATCATGGGAATGATCATCATGTACTCCCATCATCATGTTCTCAGACCTAATACACTTTAAACTTTCAACATTTGAATAGGCACATAAAGAAAACACAATGTTTATTACATATTTATGACTAGAAAACACAGTGCTGAGCTGCATCTCAAATTAATCTTCTATGTATAGCATTTCCAAGCAGCATATGTACACTGTTGACCTGTTATCTTCCCCTAAAGATCCCCTGCCCCCTCCTAAAAATTGGAGCATGGTGGAAGGAGTGTAAGAGGTTTAACATCAAATCAGTGTTCCTCTCTTGGCATATACTGTAGTATAGACATGTTATTTTGCTTTAAATACTGCACGAACATTGAGGCAAAATCCCTTGTTTAACTGTGTTCAAGTCCTTGTGTGAATATTTGTTGTCTCGCTGTCTGCAGCCCAGGTGTGTGAGGAGCTGGAGGCTGGAGGAGCTTTTGATGACGGCAACATTGCCCGCAGTAATCTCTTCCTTTCTGTCCACGATGCCATTCTGTTTGCTCAGCAGACCACTGGAGAGAGGCGACTCTCCCCAAAGGTAGGCCCCCGCTGTATAAAATAACCTTATCATGCCCAATCCTTTTCATAACATCACATACGGACACCTGCTGTTCAAAGGTTCGAAGGTTAGGGATACGGGGAGAGATTAAGAGGAACAGAAAAGCAAGATTTATTCTCTGAGTAACAAATTCCTCTTTTAGCACGGCTTTTGTCACCTTATCTGGTTCGACAAGGGTAAACAGAAATGTCACAAAGGTTTTTGTGACACATTAAGTGCCACAACAAACAGAGTTGTAAGTTACACCAAGGTCATGCTGCGTATTATACACTGTGTGCCTCATTTTGTCTTCTCTTGCTGCCTGACAGGGGTGGATTTAGTCATTTTGGGGTAAAAAAAAGGCATGGGGCCCTCCACATCACTTGTTCTCCCTCTTTTTCAATACTTGCATAATTAATAAGTCATAAAATTAAACTTTTATTTATGGTGGAGTGCAGAAGATGAATTAAATGAGAAATCTGTAATATAAATACATAAGACATAAATCATAAAATGATAACAATATGCCAACTGAGATCAAGGAAACTTGTTAAGCTGAAATACTCACATCTTTGACATCAACACTGTCCTCCTTTGAAATTTTTATTCTGGGCTGGAATAACTGTTTTTGAATGCCTATTTGATGTTGATTAGAGATCAAATTAAGGCTGAATGTTCACCGAATGAGTTAGTGTCTTTTTATGAGTCATAAGAAATCTTTAATAATCTTGCAGAAGGCATAGATCTTTATAACGGTTAAATTATGCAAGATGTTAATGGAGTTTGGCAGGCAGCGAGACAGGCAGCCACATTACTTCAACTCCAGAGTGTGTATTTTCATAACAGTGAACCTTTATTTTCAGGATAATGGCTTGTACTCATTTTTGCAAGTGCAATTGCTACATGTTGCTCCTTTAAGGATTTTCACAGCTTCGGGCAGCGGATACTAACGTATCTCTTGCCAGAGGGAGGCAGGATGAACAGGCTGTGGCTGGCGCTGGGGTTGTCATTTAGTATCCTCACACTTATTATTTTTTTATCAGTGTGCTGGGGAAGTGAAGCTGCACCTTTGGTGCTGTCTAAACAAATCTAAACCAAGTAATTGCTGATATTAATGTTATGTATGGTGTAAAGTCAACGGAAAACACAAGAGGTGTGGACCCAAAAATGCAGGCTTGAGCACTGGAGGCAGAGTTCAAAAGGTAATTTAATCGTAAACAAAAAGTAACTCAAACACAGGCGTGAACAAATGGATCCAAAAGACAAAACTAAAATAGGCAAAATCCAAGAAATCCAAAAGGGTATAAATCCAAGGAGGGAAAGAGACCAAAAAACACCAGGAGCAACACAGGGAAGACACCGGAGCTTACACCAAAAATCAGCACAGGAACTGACACAGACAGAGAGACACACAGGGACTAAGTAGACAGCAAACTAATCAGACACAGGTGGGTGAACAACAACAGGTGAACAAAATCAATGATCAAAAAAGAGCGGGAAAACAGACAAAGACAGGAAGTAAAAACAACAAAGACACACAAGGGAAAACCAAGACTACAAAATAAAACAGGAAATGACCAACAGAATGTCCTACCATGACAGTTAACTTAAACCAAAGAAAGAAATGTTGTTTTCTCTCAGTTTACTTTCTTTTTTTCTCTTCTATTTTTTTTGGCAACCCAACTTCTCTTTCTTGGGGAAAGACACAACTCACAGTTCAGATTGATGAATCCTAGAGCGGTGGCTGACCAAACCAATTTGTGTCTTTTACAAGGAGTAAGAGAGATCTAAGAGAGCATCCACTATTTTATTTATACAGAGTTCAGTCTCTCAACTGTTTAAGAAATACAGAAACAAATGTTTCATTCTAGGTTTGTCAAGGTCCCTTTCTACATTGGGGCTGTGGGCTGTCAGTCCCACTTTTCCTCCCACTGATGTCCCTGCACTTTAGAGTTACTTCAGCTAAAGCTTGCCTCTATCATCTGTTTATATATATTACTGTTTACCTGTTTGACTTTCTCTTTGTTGGGTTCAGACAGAGAAAGCAAGACAGGACCTCGCCTTTAACGTTAATGAGGATCTGGAGCAGGTATGCACCAGTTAAACTGAAACAAAATGACAATTACCCACCTATTTTTCCTCATCATGAAACTATTATTTTCATTTTGCTTTTCCAGGAAATGTTTTGAGCACTGATTGCTGCAGTGAAGATGAGCAGAAGAAACACGCCGAAGACACTGACAATAATCTTTAACGTCACTGCAATTTATGCTAATTTGTTGTCGCCAAAATTACATGATGTGCTTGATCTTGTATCTTTTAGCTGACTATCAATTATCTAAATAAAATGTTTTACTTTGTGGTTGTGGGCACAGTAATCAGTACTTGACTCCACTGACAGGGGGTGGTGCATACCAGCACATGAGACCCCAGTAACAAGTGAGCGCTGAGCAGATAATGAGGGGAACTCGCAGGCTCAGTTCGCCCACCCCTCTCGGTAACTGTGGCGTGAACCTGCTGACTGCGCAGTCATACAGAAGTGGTCTTGTAATTAACTGAGAGTGTGCATGGCCACAGCTGTGAGGTGTAGCCAGCTGAGCAGTCTGGGTAAGTCCCAGCGGAGGCGAGACACCGAGAGAGGCTAAACTCGAATGAAAGGCGTCAGCAGTTTCATGACTTTAGTTGTCTTCAAACTCTATTAAGGACCACAGTCTCCATCATTCTCCATGAAGCAGAATAAAGCTTCAACAACCGAAATAGAACTTGTAATTGGTGCCAGATGCACCAGTACACTGAAAAAAAGAGAATTGTGGGACCAGCTTTAAAAAAATACTTCAATTGGTAACACACAACACAATTGCTTTAAGTCACATGCACTTAATAATCTGATTGCTTTCAAACCAAC
>JAJHUR010100879.1:0-10801 GCA_027495735.1 Lutjanus campechanus | reverse complement strand
CTTGTTTTGTTTGCCTGCTTTAATTAGAGTTAAAATGAATGTTGAATGTTTACTGAATGAGTTTATGCATCACAAAACAAATCATTTATAATCTTTTAAAAGGAGTAGATGTGTGTATATTCGGTGCAGTGGGCTTTTGTTTTTCAGAATAACAGGCTTAACTATGACTGACAGTTATAAACAGCTGATCAACTTGCAATGAAGGACTTGTCACTGCTTGTTATTGTCAGTTTACAATGTTGCGCTCCTGCAGCATTCCTGCAGCCTCCCTGAACTCCTCGAGTCTGTAGAGGAGGAAACAACTCGTTTCAACCATAGACTGTATATACAGTATATACAGTCTATGGCTCCAACTCGCTATATGGACTGCTGTTCTCATTTTTGGATGTGCAATTGCGACATATTGCTCTTTTAACAATGCACAAACATGTTGATTTTGTGTAAATGGATGCCAGAAAGTAGAAAGTAGTACAATAATAGTGGCTCAACTGACTGTTGCTCAAAATATGGCGTCTTTGCAAGACATATTAACTTGGCAAAATGTAAAGGAGTGGAGCAATCAAGACAATTGGCAGAAAGTTAAAGAAAAACACTTTTTTTCCCCTGATACTGTTAGAAAAACTGGAATGTTTTTTTTCTCATCTTTGGAAAGCTCAAGTCTAACTTTTATTTCTGTTGGATTTAATGATCCGTTTATTTATTGAATCACTGATGCTTTTCTTTTATGTGTAACAGTTTTTATTCATTTTTATTATTACTAAATGTGTCGATTTTGTAAAGAAAATACAAGCTGGAAGATGCTCTGTTATCATCACTGTGGTCTTTGAGGGCTGCTGATGAATCTGCTTCAGAAGTTTTAGTTTTGTATTTTTCCATTAAGTTTTATTTTTACTTTACATTACATTGCTTTACATTTTTAATTTTAGTTTTCAATTCAGTTTAATTCTAGTTAGTTTCTAGAGTCAGTTTGCTTGTTTCAGTTTTGTTTTTAATGTTTAAAAATGTTTAATTTGGCTGGTTAGTTCAGAATTAGTTTTTTAAATGATAATATGGGGGTAGGTGTTAGTAGGTATTACAATATAAAACTTTGTGCTGGGAACTGACTCACAGTCATGTGGACATCCCAGTCTTAAATAACATCTGTACCAATGCCTCCTCCTGCTTGTTGTGTTGAACAATTTAACTAAATTGACAACAACTAGAACTAAAGACACTTTCTGTATATTTTTGTTTTACTTTAGTTGTAAGTTTGTAAGTACACAATATTGTTTCAGTTAGTGTTCGTTTTGATTTTTAAAGTCATGTTTAAAAAAAAAAAAAATTCAGTTAACAAATGATTTCCCACATATAGTTTTAGTTTATTTCTAGTTAGCACAACTCTTTCTTTTTTATTGACCTTACTTATTGGCCAACATAAACCCATGCCCATATATCAACAATAAATTAATGGCAGCAGATTTTAGACTTAGCAGATTTTAATGTTGTAGCTGGAATCTGTAGTGAGGAAACAGCTTTTAGCCTCATAGTGGAGCTCTTTTTAATTCTTTGCAAGCCTAATATTCAGCAATTTATGCTATTATTTAGTTGCTAAAACATGAAAATGAAACTGGACAGGCATCACAATTTCGATATTAAATTGAAAATTGATAAAAATGAGCTTTCAGTTTTAATAATTTAATCAAAAAGGTGAAGGTTACAGCATCAAGTCTTTGTCTGAAGAAGAAAACAGCACAACACTACACAGTGCAGTTTACCGGCTGTTATATCACACTACAAGTTTGCAGTGTAGTTTAGTTTTTATTGAGTCATATGAGGTAATCACTTCCAACATTAATCCCTTCTGTCCCCCCCTCCTGTGTACTCACACTTCCTTCTTGTCCTTCTTGCCGCAGGGCAGTTTGGTCTTCTTGTTCAGGAAGTAGATGAGTCCCACCAGCAGCAGGAGCAGCAGAACACACACCACCACGGCTATCACCACCCCGCTGGAGCCTCCCTGCTGCTTGTCGGCTACAGCGCCGCAATGTAGGGACACATGGAGGGAGGGATGGTGGGGTGGAGGGTTGATGGGATGGAGGTGGGTGGGAGGAAAGGCGTGGGGAGGTGAGGGATTGATCACAGCGGAGGAGGTGGGGGGAATGGGGAGTTTTTGATTTGGAAGGCGCAGTGGTAGGGAGAGGGGAATCATGAGGGGTGTTTGATTCGTGGGGTAGAAAAGAGGGAGGCGGGGGGAGGAAAATGATTTCATTTGGGGTACCACGAGAGGGAGAGGAGGTGATGGGATGGGGAGGGGAGGATGGATGGATGGATGGATGGGTGGAGAGGAGAAGGAACGGGGAGTGGGGTGTGGGGTTAGCCTAACTTTTGAATGCAATGACTGAAAAGTGATGGGACCCAAAAACAGGGCCTGAATACTCACAGGTATTATAGACAGCTGACCAGAGGCAGAAGACAACACTGAACATACTCACCCATCCACCTACACTTGTATTACTATACTGGTGAGGACATTACATTTAGCAAGTGTTTTGAAGGCCAGTGGCCATCAAGAATACTTATTTCCGCCTTTTTGCACCTTCTTCCTATACGCAGGTTCGCTTCCTCGTCAAAGAGTTAGATGGGAAGATTGATACCAGTCTTTTCTCTTAGGCTCGGTCACACACGCACGAATTTGCATCCTTTCTCCACTTGGAGTTCAACTTTGGTTAACAGCAAAGACGTGTGTGTGCATTGTTTGTCTCGGCGGGCAATGGTCACACCCCTGCACTGACGCATGTGTAATCGCAGCTAATGCTGGGGCCAGTAGACGGCTAGCTTAGCTTAGCATGAACACTGGAATGGCTTCATCTAACACCAGGTTCACAGATGAGGAGCAAGTGCCATGAGCGCTTCTTGTGTGAACAGCCCGGCTACAGCTCATGTGAGAATTTACCCTTCTTAAGTTCTACTCCTCTTCGCTCTGTGCTCCAGTAATTGTTGAGCTAGCTTGAAACCACTGTGAACTTTCTCCTCTCCTATTTTCTGTACTTACATTATGTGCTTGGCTCTTCTTTGTTGAAAAGGAAAACAAATTTTGAACATGGTAAGATATTGCTTAGTGAAAAGTGACACATATTCACATCTTAAATGAGCTAATTTGAGCAGAATGCTAGCTAATTAGCTAGCTGGTTTACATCAATCATAAGTTAGCTAGTTAGCTAGCATTTTTCTAACATTAGCTAACTGAAGATGTGTCTATATATTGCTTTTACAGGAAAGGAGAAAGTTGACCGAGGCACTAAGCTTGCTCCACTGTAATTGGAGCACAGAGCAAAAAGGGGCGGGACTAAGGAAAGGTAACTTGTCATATTTTAGCACTTCCACCTCCTGTGTGAACTCAGAAGGTTAAAAAAAAACTGCCTCTGGCACCTCTTAAGATTGCTAATTAACATGTTATCTTGTTTGTTTAATGGTTTTACTGGGGGACTATGTGATGGACTGTTTCTTGGCAGACTTCCTGGAGTCCCAACTGGTTGCCTGGCAACTGCACGGTGATGAGAGGACTCAAGGAAATGTCAAAACATTTTTTTTTAATTGTTCCTCAGGCATCAGTCCTTGAAATGGTTAAGATATTTAACTGACAGTAACAACAGTAACAGTTTTTATGCTTTTCTCGGGGGCTGATTTGATTCTTAAATTAACTGGTAAAAACAAACTTTCAAAATGGATGCAAATGTGAACATAACTTCTCTCTCTTTTTGTCGACTGAGTTGTTCCAATATATAAAATAAAGGACTAGATGGAGGTTTTTGCCACTGCATTGTCACCAAAGTGTTTCTTTTGGTTCAAGTCCACCATTGCGGGATGCAGGAACTTCTCTTTGAAACCTAAAATAACTAAATTATTTCAGTTTTGTCAAATTATTAGGGCAAGGTGATTCCTTAAACTGCTATAAAATGTACCTAATTTGAAGTCCTCTCAGCTACAATAATACAAGTACGGATACACAAACACATTAGCGCTTGTAAACACAAATACATTGACCTGTGTGTGCACACAAACATCAATACACACACAGTGACTTACAGTTCTAGACGAACGCCATACACATGTCAAGAGAGTTAGCAATACAGACCTGACTTAAGCACAGGGTTTCCAGAGAGCAGCACTTTGAGAGAAAGAGAGTTTCTCAGTCCCATAGCATAGCACAGCATAGCATAGCAAAGCAACAACCACAACACAAACACCACTAAGAGCTCACACACACACACGCACACGTAATCTAAGGTTACAAGATCCTACACACAGCACCCCGGCGAGTGGAAACGGCGAGAAAGGAAAAGCGAGAAACAAGAAGGCAGTCGGAAAAAAAGAGGTGACCAAAAAGGAGACACAGTGAAGAAACAAAGAGAGGAAAGGAAGGAATAGAATAGAATAGAATCCTTTATTGTCCCCAAGGGGCCACAAAAAAGTTGTAGTAGCATCCACAAAATATAGGACAGACATCATACAAAGGTGACAAGAGAAGAAGAATAACAATATACAATATCCACAGTGTTCGGTAGCAAGAGGGCAAATATACAAGATTACAGTACAGCAGAGGGAGATATGTTTGTGTGTGTGTGTGTGTGTGTATGTGTGTGTGTGTGTTTGTGTGATGGAGGGGCCGGGGCAAGAGGAGATGGGTGGGGGGGTGGGGTGGGGGTTTCTAAATTACAGGGTCTGTACAACAAAGAGTCCTGAGAGAAGGAGGGAGGAGAGGAGGAGGAGAAGGGAGAAGGCTCTACCTCTGTCGGCCGAGTTGTCAATTGCTGCAAGAAAGAATAAAAAGAAGCGAGGGTTAAGTTTGCAGGTTGTTTAAAGATGATTTTTGGGGGAGGATGATTTTTTTTGCCTTTTTTTTGAGAGAAACGGCTTAAAGACAGACAGGAAAGGGGGAAGACAGAGGAAATGTGTCGATGTTGTGATGCTGCTAAATAAGCAATATAAGCCTGGATTCAGATGCAGCAGCTATTTGTAAATCCATTAAGGACTGTGTTCAGACTGCCAGTCCAAATCTGTTTGTTTTTGGTTTTTTTGGCATATCCAAATTGTATCCAGATTGATTTTTAGAAAGCCTTGATGGCAAAAACCACATGAAACATGATTTTTGATTTTTACAAGTAAGCAACATTTGGAGGTTCTTTTAAACGTGAATCCAATCAAATTTCTACGGATGCATCCCGGGTCTGAACGAAAACGTCAAGTTCAGAGTGATGAAGGTGCACAGCGGTATAGAGGACAACACAGAGAACAACAGTCCGTGGACAGACACTGAAATAAATTGTCTGCTGGCGCTTTCAGAGGGGGGGTACAGGCTCTGGCCATTTGTCATTCTTCCACATTGAAAGGATGCATCACCGGCATAGTGCAGCTGTTGGACTCTACAAGCAGCACTGCTCCGAGTTAGACCACACACACCAGGACTGACAAATTGACTGGACTATCAGTGCACACTGGCTGTGCAATATGAGTATTTCAGGTGCAACATTTTCACTTCAAACTGTGCAGAATTACTCAGGTGAATTTTAATTTCAACTGTGCAATATGAATATTTCCTAGGTGAAATGCTGCAAACTCTACTGTCGAGTCTGTTACTTGTTTATATTGTTTTTTTTTAATATTTCCTCTTGTTTTTAGTTGTTGTTAATATTGCAGATACTGATGCGTTAACACAGCAAACGATGCAGAGGGGTCGGTGATGTCTGGACACACAAATAGTGCGAACAGTCAGTCTTAAAGATCTGATTTAAGAAACAAATTTGATTTGCCTGAAGTCCAAACAAAGTCAAAGACTGCACATTAAGTCCCAGCTACCAGCTACATTCAAACTTGTGACTCATTAAATCAGATTTGTCTTAGCTAATAACAAATTCAGCAACAGTAATGTATATTAACTGATTAAGAAAATTGTTTAGCACCACCCAGTCAAAAGCAAACAACTACATAAACAGGAAGTCACAGTAGCATCATTCCAAAAAATGAGGCAAATATATTGACATTAACTGCCGATCACAAATGTGTTTATCAGGTTACATGAAAAATGTGTCAGAGCATTCATGCAATTTACAATCAGTGGAGAAATATCTGATTATGTTAAACTAGGTGATGTTATTTGGTCATTTAGTGTATTGTTGGCAAATGCTTTCTAATTTCGGTGTATAATTTAAAATCGTCCCTGTTCACATCATTATCAAAAAACAGGTGTCAGAGCAGATGTGTCGATTACATTTCTTTTACTCTTCACTCATATGTATATTAGCATGCTAACGTTAGTTTTGTTAGCTCAGTTAGCTACACAACAGTTACATCTTGCAGTAACTGGGTGTACACTGTACAAGCAACAACTAATCTCTTGGTAAGAACCAGCTTGTGTGGTGCAGCCTGTTTTTATTTATTGATGCATATCTATTTGTCAACATTTCAATGTTATAACTCAGCTGAGTTCGAACTTACAAAGAGCTGGTGCAACTGGCTCTGAATTTTTGTCTCTTATAAAATCTAACTTCCCTTAAAAGACTGAGAAAAAAAAAACTGTCTCACCTGTTTCCCCACACAATTTGTTTGATCAAATCAAGTTTTTAGGCTCATTATGAAAACAGATGAAGAAAGCGTGAAGGAGATGGAGGAAGGGAGATAAAGAGGCATCGCTGCTGCCGTCATCTGCTGACACTGACCTCTTTTGAGAGATACCAGCAAGGTCTTGCTAGCTTCTCCATGCTCGTTGGAGACCTGGCAGACGACGCCGTTCTTCATGACCTCGGCCGTGGCTTGTAGGGTCACAGTGCTCACCACCTTGTTACCTTCCACTGATACTGACTGTAGTAGCCATGGAGGAAAGATGACAAAGAGACATGATGTGAATTTTTACATATTCCCTCATGGTTTCTTGCCTATATTTTAAATTTGTGGCATATTTTCCTGTTAATATATTGCACTCATTCATTCTTTGTCTTACTAAGTCTGGTTCCTATTATCATGCACCCTCTCGTGATGCTTAATTCCGCATTTCTTCCCATGATTCCCATTTATGCACCAAGATCTGCTCTTAAAAACCATCAGCGCAAGTTTAAAAATCTCTCATCTTTGATCTGAAATCACTATTTACTTCTGAAATGATCCAATTTTTAAGAAGGACCCAGTTTTATCTGTTCTATCACTTTGTCTTATGTAATATTTCACTTATGTAGCTGTATCCACCCTGAAAGTTTCTTTAAAGCTGCTTCTGTGGAATTTTTTTCCCAACTATATCAGATCAATATGAAATATTAGAATAAAGTATTACTTTGCATAACCCTGAGAGCTGTTTCTCTCCCTCGTTTTTCCATTGCCTTTGAAGTTCAGCAGACCAGCCTGCATAGAGAAGATCTTCAGATGTTGTGAAAAAAATCTTGCCTCAAACTTCACATATTGACCCACATGAAAATGCTACATCTTCACTTCTGTTTTTCCACTTTTACTTGCTCAATCTGGTCCAGAAAAGTAGCAATTACATCTGTTTACATCTTGATTCCCGTAAATTGCACACTAGGACAGGAAAAAGATCACGTAATCGTATGTTGTATTTTTATCTCCACCTGTGTTGAGTGTTTATACATTCGTACCTCTTTTCCAGAGGGTTTCCAGGTGAACTGAGGGGCAGGAGACCCAAAGGCCGAGCACTTCAGAGTCACCATGTCGCCTTCCTTCCCCACTTCTCCAACAGCGGGAGTCTCGATCACTGGCTTTCCTGGAAGAGAGCGAGACAGCGAGAAAGTCAATCAACAAAGGGGAGGATTGTTATAAACAACACAGCAAAAGCTGACACACAAACATACGCTGTAAAAAAAGAAAAAAAAAATGTTGAGAAAACTTAAGAGGGAAGCAATCAGCTGCAAAGTCTTTTTTTAAGTTTACTCAGCTCAAGGCTAATTTGTTTTGTCAGCTTAGGTTAAGAAGTTCACACGAAGTGTCTTCTTAACATTATTATTCAAAGGAAACTTACATTTGATGAACTACAAAATATAGCAAGTTGTCTAGATGGCTGGTGCATTCAAGCCCACAATGTGTTCTTATTGTGAGGAGAAATATTCTCAAATATGGATTTTTATGCAGTGCTGTTGGTGTATTTGTTCTATAAGAACACACACTTCTCATGAGTATATTGGAATAGTGAACTTCGGAAAACACTGAATTTGAATCCACCAGCTAACTGCACAATAACTTGTATTATTTTGAAATGAAAGTTTCCAGTTCATCAAATGTGTTCATTTAAGTTTTATTTGAATAATAATGTTAAGTTTGACAAACTTGAGATAGCACTTTGAGTTTACTTCTTAAACCTAAGTTGACACTCAACAACCTAAGCTGAGTTTGTTTTTAGTTTTCTCAACTTTTCTTTTTTTTTTCTCCAGTGAATAATCTTAGGCTGATCAACTGAATAACATAAGTTCCTATGCTGTATTAAAAATACGAGTTATCTTGAATAAGTAGACATCAAAGACATCTTGAGTTATAAAACTATGAAACAAACACGGTTAAATTCAATGGACTTGAGAAAACGAGTTCAATAAACATAGCGTAGTATATTAAGTTAAATCAATAACTGCTCAGTCTGACATACTGATATATGTTACTTTAGATTTGTTTTGTACAGTTTTAAGAGTCGTTCAAGAACATTTACACCAAAGACATTCAAGGCTGGAGAAATAAGTAACACTGTAGTATTAAAAAAATGAGTCCAGTCCAAAGTTGGAGCCATAGACGGTGTATTAAATAGGTTGAAGCCCAGTTTGATATATAATCTATGATTGAAGCGAGTCGTTTCCCTCTTCCCTTTCCTCTGCAGACTTGAAGCTCAGGCAGGTTGCCTGCAGGCTGCAGGGATGCTAACACAGGTGCAAGACAAGCACAACATTATACTCTGAAAACGCACAAGATTATTAATGATTTCTTAGGACCTGTAAACACATTTTGAATTAAATTTGACTCTAACAAATGTGAAATAGTCAAACTAAACTTCAATCTCTAAATACATATCATGATCATCTCATGATTTGGTACAGTAGATATATTACATATTTCTCCTTTAAGTTAAAATGAATGAAACTTGTATGTTTACGTTAGGTTAATGACAAAAGATTAGTTCATTTCAACTGTATGATGTTTTACAGTGCACTAATAGTTTCATGTCATATGGAAACTGAATTAGCAGCAGAGGAGGAAGCTGCACCTTCTTTCAGCTAAACAACATCCTTCCTCTGATTAAAACAATACCCTGCACACACCTAACACTGACCACTGTTTATTAGTGTGTGTGTGTGTTTGTGTGTTACTGCCCGGGGACGAGGTTGTGTAAATTTAGCAGTGGAAACTCATAACTGTATATGTATGAGTTTAGGATTATGTGTGTGAAAATCTAACAATACAGATGCGGATGTGATCGGTATCTTTACTTAAGTCTTGTCCAAACACAGTTTTATTGGTTTTTCGGAGGTAGGCTGTGTATGTGGGTCTGTATATATATTTGTCAGTGCGAGTGTGTTACCTTTGACGGAGAGGCTGACACTAGCCTGGGATGTCAGTCCTGGCACGGATGGCACGGCTCCAACACACATGTACTCTCCAGCGTTATCATAGGAAACATCTTGTATTGACAGCGTGCCGTCCTGAGAGAGCACCTCAGAGCCCTGGAGGAACACACACACACACACACACAGAAATAAACCCAACTGGACTCACACTATCAGCCTTCAATTCTATCTTTTTATTCTCTGTGTGTGCATATGAGAGTAGAACAGCATTGTGAATATCTAGTTTGAAGGTACGCCGCTATGCTGGGAAAGCAGAAGAAGAACCTTCACACACACTGTTCCGACGCGCAGTGATAACAGATCAAAGTCAGTCTTCCATGATGAATCTGTCTCTTGCAATTCCTCTCAACTTCTTCTCATAGGAATCCTCCTAACGAACAACAAACACGTTCTCTACCCAGAAAAGCAGCAGTCGGTGAGTTTCTATCACACCCAGGAGACACAACAATAGATGCACAGGCTATAACAACAGGCCTGACACTGGAGGAACACTCTGCACATCACAAGAGGAGGAGAGATGAATACCAAAAACACCGCTGCTACCACACCACTATCAGAATGTACTCTTCAAATAGACTGCGAGAGTTACCGAATTTATTTTCTTTGGTATGAGACATTTATATTTTGTTTGCCATAGAAAAGAGACACCAGGAGGAGTGCTTTTAGTTGCTGTTAACTATCAGCTTATGTAGCTTGTTACAAACAGTTTGCAAACTCCAAATTCTTTTAATTATATATTTCACTTATCATCTGTTATCCTGCTACTGTAAAACTGACATCATGCATAATGTATACTGAACTTGAATGCCTCATACACAGGTGGAAGTCCAATTTATTTTAGGCTAACTAAACAATTCTTAGGATTTATGGTGAATGGTATCACTCTCATTTGAAGGGGTGTACATAAGAACGTCATTGCACTGTCATAACCATGTCATGACACCTGTCGTGAACATGAAGGCGCCTTTATGAAAGTGTCATTCAGTCAATTATGCAATTTTTAATGCAAAGCTGAGTTGTCTTCGACACCTTGACATTAATCAAGCCAAAAATGTCTTTGTCATGACAACTTTTTTATTTTATAACATTACATTACAGTGTCATACGGGGTTGGTTTGACACTAGCTGTCATAAGACCATGAACAGCTTGACATTTGCCAGGACAAAAGTGTTTGTTCTGACTGTAAACGAAATCCTTGGTACTGTACTCTGTC
>JAJHUR010100878.1:0-22098 GCA_027495735.1 Lutjanus campechanus | reverse complement strand
GTCTTCTGCTGAGACGACACAATATTTTTGCCTTTTGAGACGAGATCTGCGTCAGTCTCAGCTGCCATGACTTGGCATGACTGCACATTGGACCCCCACCAATCATAGGCTGCCTTCTTTTACAACCTCAACGTGACTCTTCCAGCTGACAACACAGACGAATATTGGGCTTATGAATGACAGTAAACCTTGAACCGTTGGTTCAGTTTTTTTCCCTTCTCAATCAGCAGAAGGAAGATGACTGTGTGGGTGAGCAGCAAACATACAGCGAGTGTGCAGGGCGTGATGCTGTCATGAATGAGGTGACCCACAGGTGTGATATGTTACTTTAATGCTCCTGACCAGTGGGTGATTATTAAAGGGCGACATCTCTCTGTGCTGTATAGGTTTTTCAAATGGAAACTCCCACTCAGCTGTAAGCAAAAAGCAGCATCGTAGGTTAGCTGATGCCATCCTCCTTCCCTCAACCTTTATATGAATCAGCATCATCATGTTTTTCACATTTTTATTATCAATTTCATACTTATTCCACACAGACCATTGCTTTCTCAGAACCCCTCATTCTTGTGCATCATAACCTCTGATTAGTATATTGTACCGAGGGTCAAAAATATGTGCTTTTTATCCCTAAACCTGAGCAGACTTTAACCACAGTGCTGTCACATTATAAAACATGATTCTTTTGTACAATGAAGAAACCATGCTTACAAATCCGGCAAGTTTTGCAGATCTAGGGTTCCCATCTAGACAAGACCCAGAAACCTACATCAGGTCACATGGGACAATGTTTGGGAAAACAGCGTTGTTGATGCTAAAACATAACAAAATTTGAACTTTCTGATTTAAATCCATAAGGAACATGACTGGGAAGCTACAGAATGAAAAACCTCGAAAAAAAAAGAAAAAATAATGGCCCTGCCCTTTAAAAGGTTATGGGTTTACTGAAATGAAAACGTCTATTGAACGGCGCTCTGTGGTCATCATAATGAAACACAATGAGAAGTAGTCAAAGTGGGAAGGAGAGGGCAAAATAGATCTGACATTCTGGTTTTCTGTTTTTGTTGAGTCATTGTGAGTTTTATTAATTCTGTTAACAAAAACTACAAGAAAATGTGTTTGTCACTGACCCTTTTTCATTGACTAAGACGAGGCAAGGTCAAAACGACACAAACGTAATTAAATACTTACTGTGACTCCATCAAAATGTGCTATTGTTGACTAAAATAGATGAGGCTAAAATGTACTTTCAAAACTAAAAACTTTACTAAAATATCTAAAAATTTTACTGACTAAAGAGAGGAGACAAAATATTATAGAGCACGATCGGTCTCCATATCAGTATGAGCTGCTTGCACTCAACATATATTCAAAATTCAGGAGCTGAAATCACTTTTGCACTCCATTAATCTCCAGACATGAACAAAAGAAGAAAGAAAAAGAAAGAATACTTAAATGATTGAAACCTCAGTTCAGCCAATGTCCCCATAGTCTTACATGACACCATATTTCCCCCAAAATACCAGCTGACTTTGAATTTGTTTTCTACTCCAGAAAAGCGTAAATGACCTGAGATGATTACTGAACCCCAACAGTGCAACTGGGTTCTAAATATTTTGGGAAACCTGTGTCTTTTTGGGCCCTCTGCAGTCCATCAGTGGTCTAATTGAACAGGTTTAAACTGTGATAGTAGTATGTTCATCTGATATTCTGTAATCCAATTCCAATGTGGTGCTGTTCACCCCAGACTGACCCTCTATTTCACACACCTATTAATTCCAACTTGGTCCAGACATGATTGTGCACTTGACATTGAACCTGTTCCAATTTAAAGCTGTTCAGATCCTTTTCTTTCACCAATGACAGGTGATTTCTTGTATTCTTATATGCTTATCCAACTGTTGCTCAGTGGTGTCTTTGTCTCTTTCTGCCCTCTCACTTATCACTCTGGTTGAATACTTGTACAATATTTTGTTCTGCAGGTACAAAACTTCACCTTCTCTGCAAACTCCTCATAAAAAATAACAGCTATTTGTAAAGAGGACTTTCTACAACTAAAAGCATCACAGGTCATTCAGAAGTCCACAGTCCTCTTAGCCCTCTGACTGTACTGATTCAGGCCTTTGTGGCAGAAGAATTGAAAATTTTAAAAGGTTGTATAGACTACTGGAACAAGAGTGGTATAGATACAGCACATGTTAAAGGGTTTTAACACATGAAGGTAATTTCACTCTTCATGAGGAGCTCTGCTCAGCCTGTGTGTAAGACTTGTATGGTGTCTTCTTCAAGTGAGCTTCTTCAATTGTGAAAGGAAACTGTGTTTTTGTTTAACAGGCAGCCTGCATCACAAACTCAGAATGGAGGTTAAAAGTTGTGGACGTTTACCAGGGAGGGAGAGAGTCGAAAGAGGATAACTCTGAGTAGGTATTCCCAACTTCTAAATGTGTGTCTCGATCCAGAAAACCTGGACGCAACAAACTGATGGACGGCAATGTACACTGAAAAAATGGACAGTGTTGGAAGAGTATGTTTTACTATAACTTTACTCATAGTTTAAATGTTTCATAGTCATTGCACATAAACCTTAACCTGACACAGAACAATCTAGGAAGTTGTCCACAGAAACTGTTTGGAAAAGGGCAGACACCTTAACTTGGTAGGTGATTGGATGAAACATCTGTCTGTCACGTCTAACACGCGCTGTCTTCAATCAATCTTCAATCAGTTCACCGAAACCGAAGCGAAAACATCTTTTCCATGGAAAAAAAAGCCTTCAGTGCTGTTCTCTGATCTTTTTTCAATGGAGAAATACTCTCCAGCTCTGATAGAACTGATGCTATCACAGTATCTGTGCTAGGAAGTCGCTTCCATGGACACTTCTCACTGTCGTCAAACCTAAAACCACGCTGCCAGTCATCCCTCCTAGGACACATTGGTTGATTGTGATTTGCCTTGCAAGTTAATGAATAAAATGGCTACTCACAACAACTATGCTGTAAAATGAAGAAGTGTAACATTTTGTCAACTCTGTAAGATGTCAACTCTGCAAGATTTCCCATCTGATGGACTTGACATCTAATAATAATAATAATAATAATAATAATAATAATAATAATAATAATAATAATAATAATAATAACAATTATAATACAATTTAATAACTAGCCAAGAATTTGATCTTTAAAATCTTTAAAAATATAAACATATATTCCCAGCATAACGCAGGAGTAAAAATCTAAACACTCTTAAAATAAGGTTTTGTCCCAATATTCAAGAACAAATGATAAAAATGTGTAGAAATTGTCTCCCTTTCCTCATTTCTTACAGTTTGGGGAGGGAGGGGGTCCCACAATAGTTTGCAATTTAATGGCAAACACTAAATTATTGTATCAGCAGAGGATTCAACTCAAATTTGTTTATCCAATAAGCCTCAGTTGGGAACTCGCAGCTCAGCCGCCCAGGCTCAGACTGTAAATTTACAGTACAGCTGATTTCACAAAATTGTTGGAGCTCTGAGGAGGATACCCAGTGTTCCCTATTTTGTCAAAACTCACAGTTGCACTGATAAATACAATAAGAATCCCTTTCAATAATAAGTTGTTGATTTCATTCAAAATATGTCCTTGCCTTCTCTCCTCCCTCTCCTCCTCCTCTTTCTCTCTCCCTCTCTGTTCTCCATGCTGCTTGATTTTCCTCCTTTACAGTCGAGGTCACCTGAGGCCTCCTTCATGCTCTGACGGATGATTGGAGTGTTTCGAGTTTGAACAGGTGAGATGTGAGTGTTTTACAGGTGAACGAATTGTGCTAAATGATGTGATTTGTGCTTGATGTTTGCAAAAACATGATTTAAAATTTTCCATTTGTGCTCAGAGTTTCGCAGAAATCTTGTTGACACATGAGCTTTTAGAATTGTGTGCATAGTTCCAGTTTTTCTTTGCTTAAATTTGAGAAAAACTGCAACCAAAATTAATTAAAGGCTACTGTTTATTCGACACTACAATAGGACAAATAGCTCATAATATAATGTAGCCACAAGGTAAATATGTACAACCTCAAAAATCCACGGTGTTCACAGTGTAGTTGGCCAGAAGGTTATATTTATATCCATTCTGACTGAAAGCATCAAGAAGCTGCTTGCTAAACTTAAACATATTGGAAACGCTGGAAATCACCTCAACTTGTCTGCTTTAGCTGAGGCAGGTGGAGAAGTGGCTACACCAAAAACTAAATCACAACTCTTCATCTCATCTCTTCGTCTGCAAATCCTGAAATACACAGAACCTCGCAAAATAAAAGCTTACGGTGTCAATCCAAGGGCGGGTTTTTTTTTCTTCTCTCCACTAAATGGAAGATCCACTGTTCAATCCAGAGTGAAAGGAAGTGCTGAGGAGGAACTTAAACTGGCCGTGAGCACACAACTGTAACACAAAGAGCTCATGCACAGTCCTCCTCGGGTCCCTACGGGGGCAGTGGTCTTGTATCTGGCTTCTTTACACTTCAGCGATCAGGATGTCTATCAGTGGTTTCCAGTGAGGCTTCAGAATGTTTTAAACACAGTGGAGTCTCATAGGGGAACCAGTCATTACTCCATAGACCACATCCAGGCTCATAGAGCAAGTGTTGTAGTATGGTTGAAGAGTCTTTTATTGACTTAATGGTCAATTTGGCCTTGTAACCAGCCAGTGTAGGAGTCTCCTGCAGGTTAAGTAGCAGTCATCCAACACTAGTGGCTATTAGATTCATGTTGTAACCTAAGACAGGGAATATATGGCTTCAAATAGTAGCTACTGAATATATAGCCAACTAAGCAATCCTCATATTTATCAAAACTAATGCAAGAGTACAAACTTAAGCATGATTTAACAAGACTAAAACTCTACAGCCATGCCTCTGTGAGGCTTTACTTTGGCACAGTGCACCTTTGAGCTAAATGCTAATGTGAGCATGCTTACAATGCAACAAGTTCACAATAAAAATGCTCAAATGGTGGAAGATCAGCAAAATTGTTACAATTCATCCTGAGGGGGGACATGAATGTCTGCACCAAATTTCATGGCAATTCACCAAAAGTTGTCAAGATATCTCACACAAAACCTCATGGTGGTGCTAGATGAAAAGTCAGGTGATCACCAAAGTCGTTATGATTCGGTGTCTGGGGAAATTTTGGCTTGGCAACAAATCCACTGAGTGGATGTTAAGTCTGGGGACTCCTGAATACCATTTTGGGCACAAACTTGCAGTCATTAATTACTTATACATATCGCTATTAATGTGATTCCGATGAGAGATGGGAACAGCAGTGGAGACATCAGTCACTGTCTATTCCTTCCCACCCCCTAAGTCTCAAAAGTCAATGACAAGGAAACAAGTGTTGTGCATTTGCGAGCACATACGAGATCAAGGTCACACAGAGCAGACACGGTCCCATGCGAGGATGTTTTGCTTCTCATGGATACAGCTCTGGGAGCGTGTATCACATGCACACTCCTGGTTTTTATGTGTGTTTTTTAAAACTAATTTAATGCGATAGAGGAGCTCCATTCTTCACTGTCTTTAACTTTTTCAGTGAAGCCAAGTTGTGAGGATTCATCATCTGGGAATCATGAATAAGTGCACAAAATTCGGCCAATCCAATTGATGTTGAGATATGTCAGTCTGGACCAAAGTGGTGAACCGACCGACAGACCATCTGTCAAAATGACATTGCCGTCCCACACCGCTAACATGGGTTAGTCTTGCACATTGTACAAAATGTCTGCTCTATCCTTTGGGTAGCTGTTTCTTGTGGTCTTTTGTACACATTTAATACAATTAAACTGTATCACCCTGTTGTGTGGCATTTCACGGCACAAATAAAGAGTAAAGTCAAGGACAAGCCAGATAACAATTGGGTAAAAGTCTCCTCAAAGTTTGACAAGCTGACACTCTGAAAATGAAGGAGGAGGGAATACTTTATATCAATGCACCTGGGCTTTCCTCCGTCTCTGAATAGGTCTTCTGTGCAGCAGCGGAGCTACAATCGAGAATGACTGTTCTGAATACAAAGTATTACACAACTGGAGGGGAAGTAAAGAGACAACGGCCCACAGAGGGAAGACGGGCCGCAGTGTAAAAAGGCAACAGCTGACAGTTTAAAGTTACACTAGACACAACTCCTCAAAACTGTCAGCAATCAGAAGAGAACCTGACGAGTCTTCATGGTCTGTGCCGTAGTAAGTCTGAGCCAAACTGAGCTGAACAAAGTGGCTACAGGTTGTACAGACGCAATCAGACAGCATAGAGTGGTCCAGTCCAGATTCTTATGCCATTTTATGTCATCAGTCACTGGTGGACTCAAGGAGGGGGCAGGAGGGGCAATCAACACCCTTCCTATGGTAGATTTAATGTAAGGAATATGCTCCTCCAGTGGACAAAACTCAGCAAAGTGTCCTCTAGAGTGCCCTTACAGTGGACAAAACATGATAAAGTGCCCTCTAGATCCGTCATTCCCAAAGACTGGGTCGGGATCCACAGGTGGGTCACAGGAAATTTTATTTGGGCTCTTCAATAAATAAAAGACTATAGAAGAAATTCTGCAAATTTAAGATTTATATCTGCAGTACAGCTTCTTATAAAGCATTTAAAATGGCTTTATTCTTTTACTGATGAGAGGACAAAAATGAGAGCCTGTTAAACATAAATGAAATTATTCCTCATTTCTAACATTTCAACATGTGTGTATGTTTTCAATAACATGTCAAGATAATATTAGGTGAGGTGATGCAGAAATGGCAGTAAAAATGATCATGAAATTGAATTTATGCACAAATTAACTCTCCCCTGCATTTATTGATAAGGCCTGTTGTGAATTGGGTTATGATGGTTTGTCATTTTAAAAAGTGGATTCTCAGAAAAAACGTTTGGGAAACACTGCTCTAGAGGGCCCTTGCAGCAGACAAATCATGCCCTCGAGAAAACGTGCATCAAGAATTTTGGCGCGATGCAGCCTCACTGCATACATCTGTGAACACATTTATATATTTTCCCTTCACAGAGCCTGAATCCACCACTGATCATCGCGACCTTTTCTTGGATAAAAAGTGAAGAAAATCACGCTTCAGCAACTGTATATTCTATCCCCTCATTCTTTTTCTCTCTTCCTCTCTGCCTCCCATCCTCTCTCAGACCTGATTGTATGCTCGGACTCCTCAGGGGCTCCCTTAATAAATAGTGATGAGATAAGTAGGAGCGCTACCCCTCAGCGGGGCAGTGAGAGGAATAAACATTTCCGGGGGAAATCCAATAAGGTCGAGGCTGGGCGATAATGGGAGTCCCCAGCCAGTGGTCTGTGTCCCGTAACCCGGCCCACACTCCAGTTACCTCTGTGGCCTGCTTCCATCTGGCTCTGTTGGGCTGCCCCCGGCACCGCAGTCATCACAGGGTTTTGGTGATCTATTCTGACCATTTCTCTCTGCTGACTCCTCTGAGGACCATATGCATCCACAATCAGCAGCTCCCTGAGGAAGTGTTTCCTGTTTTATTGTGCCATCCCGCCTACATAAACAGTGTGCAGGGAATGCAACAGCTCAGTGGGAAACGAGGGAAAGAGAGGAGCTGCAGTGTGGGGGAATGGCAGAGAGGCAGCGGGAGGACGGCACTTTGTGATGGTTTGTAGTTGACGGCTAATGGAACAGTGTAAAGCACTGGGCTCATCTATGAGTCTGCTGCTTCACAGACCATAAGTGCCTCAAGAACAGACACTGGAATGAAAACACACACATGCACACACACACAGTGGCAAGCAAAAAATAAATCAGGCCAAACGCCTACACTCCAATTCCAAAGTGACATATCAGAATAGACTTATTTCATTTCTGTACAATAAGACATGGAAACTTTTGCAAAGTCTTACAAGATTTAAGAAAGGATTTTTAATGCTTTTAACTGATGTATTTGTGTGTGTATAGTGTCTGAGAGTGTATACAGGGGGGCATTAACTATGAGACAGCATGAAGCAGGAGTGTCTGTTTTCATATTAATGTATGTGAGTCAGGGTCCTTTTTAGCCACGCTAGCGGCATGGCTGTAATGGTGCAGACACGACAAATCCGTTGACGGATCCAATTCATTTTCTATGGAGAGGAGTAGATCCAGCCATGCAGTGCATGATGGGTATCCAACACTATGTAGCAGACTCACAAAAGTCTGATCAAACTGTAAAACTAGGCAGTTCTGATCAAATATAAAACAAGATTCTGTTACTGCACTGCCTATATCTCACCTAAAATATCTTCAGGAACATATTTTAGTGTAGTGTTTACCTGAAAAATGAGAAAGTTTGTGACCCAGCCGCCATGTTGAAAAGATTTGAGTCGAAATAAAACACCGCAGACTGGACTGGAGCGAGGGGTGTTCCAATGCACCAAGATCCGTCATCACTGGATTTGATGTGTCTGTACTGTAAGGATGGCAATGTCAGTCTTTTTGTCCAGCACTCTGTTCCATAAAGGAACAGTTCAGGTTTTTTTAAATGTGGTTGTATGAGGCACTGATCCAGAGTCAGCATATTATTTACAGTAGATGGTGGTCGGCACAAACCCAATTTGGAGAAGCAGCAGGAGTACTGCTGTACTGCTGTGGACAGGGTCTACAGCAAAACATATTTTAGCTGCCTAAAAAAGCCTCACTTAGGGTTGGGCCATGTGTCAAAACTTTCCAACCGACCATCCTCAGCCCATCTATCAGCGATTGGCCATATCCCCCTCCCACCTTCTCCTGTTCTCTCGAGTGTCAGCTGGGAGATGTGTGCAAGCGGTGAATTCACTACATTACGCTTTGTACATTCAGTACGTCCAATAAACAAAATACACTCACAAAGTGTCAATAAATTAAATATTCTCACTCCTATTTTCCTTTTCAAACAGAGAAATACACCTTCTGAATTCAACTTTGGTTCTTTTTATTGAACTAACAAAATAATAATAATAATAATAATAATAATAATAGATTTTATTTATAAAGCACTTTACATTTGAAAGCAAATCTCAAAGTGCACAGTACAGAGAACAATAAACAATAAACAGTAAACAGGCAATAAAAGTAAACACAAGCTTAATTGGCTCAGAAACTCAAAGGAGTCACTAAAATGGTCTTTGTTAGTCTGTCTACTCTTCCAACAACCACCAACTCTGGTTTGGTCAAATTTAATCCTTAATTCATCAAGTGAAAAGAGAGCAAAGAGTCTGGCTCTTGCTCTCACTCCTCACCCAGCTCAGCGCACTCATGGTGCAGATGAGTGGGTGGGTACGGTGCCGCTGGATGAGAGCGCGGCACGGCACAGCAGCTGTCACTCTGCAAACCATTACTTAAGCAAAATAAAATGACAAATATCGCCCCAAAAAATTGCCCCCCTCCCCAAGAAAACAGCCAATGATGGATTCAGCCCGACATCAATGGGCGACATATTCGTCCAAATGCTCAACCCTAGCTCCACTTTAAGCACTGTACCTTGTTGTCTGAAAGCCTTTTCCGCTGAGAAACCACATTATATAAGCTATTACACTGCTCTCTCCAAAGTTACCAGACTCCTTTGCCGCCTTAGCGCTGCCTCGATCGATTTGTGAAAATGTATGACTTGTTTTATTGTGTTTTAAAGGGTTTGGTTGGGTGTTGAATGCAAACACAGCGTAACACAGGATAACACAAGCCTGGTTTAGCCCCCTGGGTGTGGTTCATTTGGGTTGAAGCAAACACCATTTGAACCAATCACAGAAGCACGCCATTCTATGTGTCATTTGTTAGTTTAAAAAACGCTTTCTCTTCCTGTTTTGGTGAACGTGTTTGGTACCAAAATGTGGACGCTGAGGGGATAAACCCAATGAAACAAAGAAGAGACACAACAACACAAACAAATCAAGGCTGCCGTAGAACAGCAACTCGTGTTCTGTGAGGTAAAATTACTGATTTTGCTCGAGGAGCCTAGTGGCTTTGGAGAGTCTTTATAATGTCTCAATAATCAATGGATTGCCATGAAATTTGTTCCATTATGTCAAGAGGATGGATGACCCCTGATTTTAATTCTAGCACAATCTATCCTTTGAAATATCTCAGCTTATTCTCAGCCAAACGAATGGGCACCGAATTTTGTAGAGACCACCATGGTCACACAATGTGTTCTGACTTTGGTAAAGGTGATACCGTGACTTGCCCATGAGTCTGCAAAGCAATTCACTTATTTGCAACTTATTAGCATAGACAGGAGGACAAAGAAGGACACTGAGACAAGACTGGAGAAAGCCCAAGTTGTGTTCACCTAACTCTGCAACACCTGAGAGCATTACAGCAACGTGAAGTCTATCCTAATGTGTGGTCCCAATGTTGTCAACAAACCAGAGCTGATATGAAAAGGCTGAAGCCTGAGAAGGCTTTGTGGATAATCTGAAATTATACAGAACAACCAAAAGTAAGAACCTTGGCACTGAAATAAGTAAATAATAATATGTTGACAGGGAACAATCGGGGCTGATGTCCTGCAGGAGACAAAGAGGATATCCATGTGACATTTGTGGTTTAAGTGAAATGTCTCAGCAACTGTTGGCTGGATTGATATTTGTTTCAGACATTAATGTTTCCCTCAGGATGAATTGTAATAACTTTGGTGATCCCTGAACCTGCTCAATTCAAAATTTCACTTTGTCCAATACTTTGGTCTATGAACAGTGACCAGACGCCCCAGTTTGTCTGAGACTGTCCTGGATTTAAGCTGAGTGTCCTGAATCCCAAGAACTGAATCTGTAAAACTCTTAAGAGTCACAGTTTTCAACATTCACTACCAAGTCGTCCTGCTTTTCACCACCAATTAAAAGAGTAATTATACTGTTATAATTATATCCTTGTTTGCAGCCCTTATGCTAACATTTACTCTACACTCTTATTTAACTAGCCAAAGATTAAAGCAAGAAAAAATATGTGGCTAGGTTTAGGGAAGAACAGTATTTGGGTAGATTTACAAAAAAAAAAAAATCATGGATAAGCTTAAAAAAAAACCCTTTCACAACATTAGAAAGGCTCGTTGACGCAAAACAACCAGAAAAACGAGTAATCAATTAAATAATCAAAACCAAGCATCATAGACCTATCAGTATGATAACGGTTAGCTGTAATGCTGAAGAGCAAGTCGGTCTTTTCAAAAGAGGCTTACTTCTTCTTTTGTAAAGTACGTGACACCAAATTCCTGTGTCGATGGCGTCCATGTTGTTGCAAAATGAGCCCAGTAGGTGAGCTAATCACTGAAATAATTGTCCCCTATCTTGATGCCAACTGTGCATGCATGAACATATACACTACACCCATTAAAGGGTTTGAAAATATATTCACCCTAAATTTCTGACTAAATAGCTGCCAAACTACTAACATACCCCTATAACTCAGCTGCACTTTGTGATTAGCGCTAATAAGCTAACATTAAACTTGTTTAGCATCCACATGTTACAGTAATGCTGTCATTGAAAGCATGTTAGCATACTGATGTTAGCATTTAGTTCAGATCCCTGCTGTGTTTAAATACAGCCTCACAGAGCCTCTACCCCTGCACCAGCTGTAGACTCTCAGTCTTGTCTCCTTTGATTTCATTTTCAAAAAGGAAATGACAAGACAGAAAACAAATACTGTAGGTATAAGGCCATATGTGAGTAGGAGTTTAGAGAAAGAAAGAGGAGAAAGGCAGGTTAGGGAGGAGGAAGAGGGACTGAGTCAGTGTGTATGCAGGCACAGAGCGTGACTGTGCACTCTGCAGTTACTTAAATCAATGTGTTGTACACAGAAGGAAAACAGATGCTTCAACACTATAGGCTACAAGAGACCAAAATAAGCACAGTTTGTAGATGTACACAGTAATATTTATCATAAAGCGTTAATAGGACAGCAACAGAGTGATTCAGATGTAATGCACTGACACAGTCCCTTTATGAAAACTGTAATATAAACATGAGTCTGGGGCAGACCTTCACTGTCTGCCGGCTGTCAGCATGATCAGGCAAACACAATATCTTCACTCTATCAGACTCACATCAGTCTTTTCTCTGAATTATTCATTTGCTCCCTCTTTTTAAGAAACATAATGTCAACATGAATGACAAGTCAGAATTTAGGATTCATCACCTGTATCCATGTAAATATTAACATTTATTACAGCCGATAGATAGTTTAGCTTTTAAAGGGACAGTTTGGATTATTTGAAGTATGAGGTACTTATCTATAGTCAGTGTAGTACTTTCAGTAGATGATGGTCGACACATCCACAGTTTGGAGAAGCAGCAGGAGTACCAGTGCAGGAAGTTAAGCAATGTGTTGCTGTGGACAGAGTCAGCAGCAAAACATATTTTAAACACCTAAAAAATTTACATCAGTTGACGTTTACATGATACTATGAATATTTTTACTGCTTTATCTTGTTGTCGGTTTTTTATGACGGGAAACGGCCGTTATATAAGCCAAATATCACTCTCTCACACCAACCAGACTCCACTTAATCATGTTATTCAGCTTGTTAGCCAGCTGGTTAGTTAACCTAATTAGTTAACATGGGTAGGTAGCCGGTCAGGTAACCTGGTTAGTTAGCCAGCTTGATAGTTAACCTGGTTAGGAAGGAGGCTGAGTTAGTCAGCTAGTTAATTAAGTAAGCTGGTTAGTTGGGTGGTTAGTTGGCTTGTTAATTAGCTGGTTAGTTGTCTGTTTAGTTAACTAGTTTGCCAGCTGGTTAGTTACATTTAGTTAGTTAATTTACTTAGTTGGGTGGTTAGTTACATGGCTAGCTTGCTTTTTAGTTGGTTATTCACACCAACCAGACTCCAGGTATTCAGCTCGTTAACCAGCTGGTTACTTTACCAAATTAGTTAACCTGGTTAGTTAACTACTCAGTTAACCTGGTTACTTAACCCGATCAGCCAGCTTGTTAGTTAGCTGGTTAGATAACCTGGTTAAGGAGGAGGCTGAGTAAGTCAGCTTGTTAGTTAACCTGGTTAGTTGGCTGGTTAGTTAACTTGTCAGTCAGTCCGTCAGGTTAGTTAACTGGCTCGTTAGTCCACTGGACAGTCAGTCCGTTTGTGGTCAGTCAGTCTGTTAGCAGCTGGTTTGTCAGTTGGTTAGTTAACCTGCTTAGGTGGCTGATTAGTCACCTGGCTAGCTAGCTTGTTAGTTGGTTATCTGGTTGGTCAGCTGGTAAACTAACTGGTTAGATGATTGGTTAGTTAACCTGAATATTTATCTAGTTAGTTGGCTTGTAAATTAACTGGTAAGATAGCTGGTTATTTAAGTCAGGTGATTAGTTTTCTGACTAGTCACACAGTTATTTAGCTGATTAGTTAGCCTGGTAAGTTGGTCAGATAGATCGTGGACCTGCAACTCGTGTTCTGTGAGTTAGCGAGTTTGGTTGGGTTGGAGAGAGCGATACGTGTATTAACTGTGGTTTCCTGTCAGAAACGGCTGCCTGACAGCAAAGTAAAGCATTAAAGACATTCTAAATATGGAGTACACTTAAACTGATACTGACTTTTTTTAGATTGGCCTTTTTTTAAGTGGCTGAAATATGTTTTGTTGCCGACCATAGCAGTACATTGATTACCTTCCTACACCGGAACTCCTGCTGTTTCTCCAAACTGGGGGCTTGTTGACCGTCATCTAGTGTAAGTAATACACTGACTATTAATAAGTACTTCATACAACCCCACTTCAAATTATCCAAACTATCCCTTTTATTGGTAAATCAGGGCTGTTTTAGGATGTACCACGGCCTGCCAGAACTGACTGTAAAAGAAGAGTCTGAAACAGTGCAATTATGTGCCGTTTGTTCACGTGTCAATGGGGGAGCCACTAAACGATGGTAACATGCTCTACCTACAGTAGCAGTGATTTTCCCCCACATGCCAGGAGACACATTTCATTGGCTTTTCATTTCTGAATCACACAGCAGAGATTACAGAAGTACCCATTGTTATGCTGAGTGGCCATAAAAGAGAGGGGAAAAACATTTTGCATAGAGATCTGTTTGCCAATTACTCTATCTTTAGTGTAGACGCGGTGTGAAAGGGGAGCATCGAAAATCCCATTTGAAGAATTCATATGATTGCTATCATGGAGCGCGTTTTTGTGGCGTTCTCGCAGAATGTGTCCACCTAATTGGATTTTCACGATATTCAAGAGCACAGTGAGAGAGCGGAAAAACCACGCTGGAGAAAAAATAAAGCAGCCGAGAGAAGCAGGAACAGTCAATAATACTCGTTTGTGGGATATTTTAAGACTTATAAAATATTTGCACAGCTTTTTCTCCCCTGTTTCATCAGATAAAAGGTTTTTCAATCAAACCAGACCCACATTTAATTCAACAAATTCGAGAAGATGTCTCAGTTTATTAATGCAACATGACTGACTGCAGATAGCTAGTGCAAAGGTTTGTGAAATAGTCCGTCTAGCCTGTGAATTGCAGTATCATCCCTTGTTGGAGGGTATTAAAGTGTGTTTGAGAGGAGCTGATGTAGAGTGAGCAGGTAGTGGGGCTCAACAAAGGCTGCTGGAAAAGTGTGTATCTCCTGCATGGGGGCAGGCAGGCAGGCAGCCGCAGGCTAATCTGCAGATGAACGTGTGTGTAGGTAAACACGCTGCCTTTCATTTTGAGCACAACAGCAAACGCTCTCAAAACTCACACAGGCTCAGGGAAGTGTGCTGGCACACACACACACACAAATTTATATGTACACATGCACATATGTACTCATGCATGTATGGTTTGCACATGTATGTACACACAGCATCAAACAAACAAAGACAGGAACACATACTCAGTGAAGCAGGCCTCTGTTAAGCTGTGACGAAGAGATAATGTCACAATGTTGCCTTTGGCGAGAGAGATTAACCCGCACACTTGTTTTCCTTTTTTTCTCTGTTTTTGCTCTTTTTCATTTCATTTCCAGTTTTGAGAAAATGGGGGAATAAATAGTTGCGTGCCCAGAGGAAATGGGTAGTAAATGGGAAACTGTATTGAACGGCCGGCTCTGCTGCTGCTCACACAGTGATGATGTCTCAGCTCTGGTTTCATGTGATGAGTTGGTCAAAGGGTGCATTACTGTACGTAAAGGTGAAGATCGTAAATCATCAGGTTACCACGGTTTATTTCGACACGTTCTCACTCCCATCTCGTCAAATACAGCAGTTTGATCAGTGGCCCTAAGCATCAAACAGCTATGATGCTGTGGGTAACTCTCTAGCATCAGTTGTGCATTAGGGATGGGCGGATCAATTCTGCGGGACTGATACTCCAAGCTGCTCATTTGATATTGATTCCTTTAAAAAAATCAATTGATAATAAACATATATAAATACAAAACGTGTCTGGCTACATCTCTAATCTATCTAAACATTTGTGTGTAATGTTTGTGCCAATAAACAGATTTTGTTTAGCCAGGATGTTTCCCATGACTGTGGAAACCTGTGAGACATGAGTACTTGACACAAGCAGTCACACACTTCCACATCAAACTTGTCAGAGTGTGCCAGAAAGGAAAAGTATCGTGGTATGGTACCACTTTTCACCTGCAGATAAAAATACAGAAGGGCACTATTTTTGACAATAAAGTGGCACACAGGAGCACCACGAGTAACCTCTTCAAACATTAAAAACAACACACCCTGAAAGTTTTAAAATACTAGACTACTTTTTACTACAAACATTTTTATTTAATGTGCTCATATTTGCTATTGTAAAAAAATGTTGTTAATGGTATCTGTCATGTGAGTCTCCAATCTTTTTTTCTTTTTCTAAAATTGACCATTATTTTGAAAAATCACATACCCATTTAATCAGTTTTGGGATTGGTAAAATTCTAACATGAACTATACACATCATATAGAATTTAAAGCCCCCCCCTCCAGTGAAAATCACATTTTGAACCTTGTCAACATGTCTACGTGGTGTTTTTCATATGTATGTATGTATATATCAGGCCTGCAAGTGCATAAGGGGTGAAAAGGGTAACACATTCGTAAACCTGTAGGGGGGTCTGGGGGCTTCCTCACCCAGATGTCCCAAGTTTTGTGATTTTAACATGTAAACAAATCATTCTGGAGCACTCTGTTTTCGGTTTAAAGAGTGACCAACATCTTCTATTTTGTGTTTTCTGCAGACATTATTATAGAACTTAAAGAAGAATTACCAAGTAAGGTACTAAAGTAAAAGTAAAATTACTTTACATAGTACTTTTATTTTGGCACTTCATGTAGGACTCACTATATTTACTTGTAATTAAGTATTTTTTCCATCACTGCAGGTCACAGAATCTCATGGGTCACCAAATACAGTGCAACAGGGTAGTTGAGTCGTGTGTGGAACAAAAAGGAAATATAAAGCTATTTTAGTTTTCAGTAACTTAAAATTTCGTTACGGACATGATTTCCGTCACATGACAGACTTAATAAAGCTATTTTAAACCAAACAATGTTATTTTTTATTTACTTATTTATTCTTTTACTCAATATTATTCTTATTATACAGACTGATTTTTCTTTATGGCAGTCCTATAACTCCATAGCTGACACTCGACTTTCCCTGAGTTTTAAAATTCTCCCTGACTGAAACCAAAAGTCCTTCAGTCTGCCACCTGTAGTACACCAGAGCAATATTAATACAGCAAGTGTCACCAGCATTGATGGTGGTCTGAGAGCCGCTGATGGTTACTGACAGACAAACACCTGTGCACTGACACTCTGATGTGATGGCTGCCATCATGGTACAAAGGTCTGTCAGGGTGGAGAGGACAGGGTGGCTGCCGAGGGAAGGGGATCCTTCAGGGATAACACTCCCTATTCAGCATGCTGTTGGCTTCTTAACCTTCTCTCAGAGCCCAGGGTTATTTGCACCAGCTTCCTGTCTTCTTAAACACGTCCCCTCAGCCCACGCCGCGCCGCCATGCCTCCTCTTCCCGAGGGGGTATGGGAGTTGCTAACAGATAAGCTTTGTGTCGTGGCAGAGGCAACTGACACCGCTTTAACAACATGAGGATTTAGCCTGCAAACAGAAAACTAATGCCCTGCACGTGCGGGGAATCTCTGACACACACCCGCACCCATCTGCTCATGTGCACCTAAACATGAATGGAGATGGAGTGACACACGTCTGCTGCACACACATGCATACACTCATGTTTGTGCACATTCACAGAGTTAAACAAGCAGAATAGAGGCACCCAGGAGGTCACACCAGAGACAAGCGGGCACGCGCACACACACAAACACACAGGCGCACACACAGTGAGGTAATGAACAGCCTGCCGCAGTAAACGGCTCCCGGCATGGCTTACTCTAATGCTCACAAAATTGCTTTTAATTGGTGGAGGAGAATAAATCAATGCAAACCATGTTTAGAATACTGGCAAAGGGGAAGAAGAAAGAGGGCAGAAAATGAACAGAGAAGAATAAAGGCTGGCGTGCGCAGATCATCAGAGGCAGCATTACAGATGAAAAATCACACAGCAGTGTGTTGTTCAGGGTTGAGAGCAGGGCTGCACAATATGATAAAGACGAATTGCGATGATTTTGACTGAAACTGCAATTACGATATGCAAAACCATTAGTTGGAATCATCATTTTTGCTTCAAATGTTTTATTTTTACTGACAAAAAACCCCCGATTATATTAACATCATGATGATGTGATATTTGTTGGGGTCTGTACCAAACAAACATGATTTCTTACGTCTGTATTTTTAGGCCAGGTCATCTATGCAACACGACAGAACTTCATTGTCAAGTTGTTTTTCACACAGTTTCCCTCTTTCAATAAACCGTTGGTTTTGGTTCTGTGATTTGGATAGTGCACATGGCCATATTGCAATTTCGATAACTGCATTATCAATAATATTGTGATTAATTGCGCAGCCGTAGTTGGGACGGTTACTTTAAAAATGTACTCCAATAAAATTAAGAATTAATGTAGTCAGTAACCTAATTCCAGTATCACAACATTAAGGTAATGTAACCTGATTACTTTCTGTCACTTAACCATATGGTATTGATTACCTCAGTACCAAATATGATAAAATTGTTTAGCCTGTAATGGTTTATGATGGTTGTAGGTTTATTTATTCTTTGTCCCGCTATTCCTTTCTTTGTTTCCTCTCAATGCGTGTTTAAATTAACAGCAGTAATTATGCACATTAAAAACCTTAAAGACTTTTGCTATATGTCAGCCGTAGGTTAGTGTTTTCCAGATATTATTGGGTCTTTTAAAGGTATTTCAGAGTTTGTCTTTTCCTGGAAAACAATTCAAAATTCCAACGCAGCAGAGTATGGAAGGAGGTCATGGAAGATGTCCAGCAACAGCATGGATGGCTGTCTTAGTGCCATTTATATTATATTACATTTTCAGAAGAGACAGAAAAAACAAAATACATGACAGCTGTGTGAGCAAGTCACAGACCATAGTGGATGAAAGGGGAAAAAAACAAAAAAACAACAACAACAACCTCGTATACAGACCTACATGTTGCATCGTAGGACAATAAATGGACATTCCATAGTGATCTCAGAGCTTAGACATGTCCCATGGATCAGGGAATACAGCGCTAAGACAGAGCAACAAAGTACCCAGGAGAGTGGCACTTTTTAGACATTCACAGGGGCCGGTCCACATTACAACACCCTCTGCATATTAAGTCTGCTGTGCAGTCTGGGTGCTGGTTTAGAAAAGGTGCCCACAACTTATCAAAAACCTTCTCATTCCCCTTCAAAACTGAGCTTAAGCGCTCCATCAGCAAAACTTTAAAGATCTCTACATACCACCGGATAACAGTTGGAGGTCTGGGCTTAATCCATTGAAATAAAATGCTTCTCCTTGCTAATAGCAGAAGATTTTTTAATATTTTTTTCTGGACACTTGTCAAGGAGAAGCCTTCACCTGAGAGATGTAACAGAAACATACCAGGATTTATTTGTACTTTCTTACCAAAAACAGAGTTCATGTGAGACTTTGCCCCAGAATTTAAATATCAGAGGGCAGCTTCCAAATGCCACACATGTAAGACTCAGTCTTTTTCTTACACTTGACACAGAGGGGAGAAATGTCAGGACATAAAGTATTAAATGACTGGGGTGCGCGTTGCAATCTGTGAAGGATCCTGTACTGACTCTGTTAGCCTACTGCACAAAAAGATTTTTCCTACTGACTCCACTGCATCAGACCATGCCTCCTCCTCCTCCCTAAACTCAGTCCCCAGGTCCATCAGGATCATATTTCTGGAGTAAATATTTTCTGGTTTTCCCTCTAATGTCCTCTGGCTGCTCAGCTTCAACTCTCAGTTGTTAAACAACAGAGTTTCCTGTTCGCCAATCACCCAGACTGAACACAGCCTCTGAGGCTGACAGGGAATACAGTACCAAGGTTGTTTACAGAGTTTCCTGATGGACAGATAGCATTAGCTAACTCGCTGCTCAAGTAACTAATAGTAACTGTTAGCTGCCATTAGCGGTAAACAGAACTGGGCTCAGCAGCCTTCCAGTGAACACAGCTGATCACCCGGACTAAACAGAATATAGTACAAAGGTTGTTTACAGAGTTTCCTGATGGACAGATAGCTTTACTTGTTGCTAAAGTAACTTAGCTAACTGCCAGTGCTCTGTTGGGGTGCTGGGAGCCAAATCCATCAACAAAACTACGTCAGTACCGTAGCCTATTCCCTGTCGTCAAATGTTCTCTGTTCTCTCTGTTCTCAGTCTGAGCAGAGTCCACCAATAGGACTGCTCTCCCTCCTAGTGTTACATCCATGGACTGTTTTAGCTGCATGGTGGGCGGGAAGCGTAACGCACAGCGCTATTGGTTACTGTAAACACCAATCAATGTCTGTTACAAGATCCTCCTGAGCTGCCTGTCTTACAGGAAACACGTAAACAATAAGCACTCCACTAGTCAGTTTGCAGGAACTTTAAATGCACTTTTCACACATCACATTCAAACTTCAGATGAACTGCCATAAACTTATTCTAGTCTGGGGCATGTGTTTACATCCACACACCATCCCAGTCACCAGCATCACCACCTCCAGTCCCAGAATAATTTTCAGTAGTAGTATTAGTAACAGTAGTAGTAGTTACAGGTTAGCTAGCTAACTGGATTTCTGTGTAGCTATCATTAGCAGTTGGTCTTACCTGTAAATGTTTCTTTAAATTAGATGTTGGGTTCTTGGATGATGACAGAACAGTCACAGCTGAAGGCAGAACTGTCACTGTACTCTGATGTTGTTCCCCATTTCTCATTTAAAGACAAAATAATGGCCACATTTCCACCCAGTGATTTTTTTTTTCACTATAGGCCATGATAATGAATTGGCAGCTGTAAGATTACCCGTGGTTTCACTCAAGACCAGCACAGTGTTGTGAGACTCATGACACATTGTAATGTTGGCACACTGTGCAGTGTAGTTTATCATTTTTTTGTAAAATGTATTATAAAATCAGAATACTGCTAATAATCCCAGTGTTTAATAAATGTATCTGTGATCTGTACACAGGCAGCTAGACATGCTTGCTCCTAGAGAAAACCACAACCTAGATGGCTGAGAATCTTCTAATCTGAGTCTTTTTTCTTTAACTGTAATGGAATACAGTTACCATTTTTGTGTCCCAATTATGTAACTCTGTTACATGCAATCCAAGAGAATTGTAGGTTTTCATAGAGCCAGTAGACTGTAGATCTGAGCAGTCTGTAGGGCCATATCTCCCCACAGTGAGCCAGTAAGCCTGATAAGTAGCGGAGAATCCTCAGAGAGGCCAGAAGCCCCCAGGCGGCCGGCGTCTCGGCCCCCCTCGCCCACAGCTGCTTTGATGAAAATTAGCTGTCAGTCTCTGAGCCCTCATCTGATCGACACGACTTCATCCGTGGCTCACTGACCTTTACAGAGAGAGGCACGAGAAGGACGGCCGCCCACCTCGCGTCGAGATCAACACACCAGGAGATAAAACAATAACAACCTCAGAAGCTCAATGAGATGACACAGCAAAGAGTTTGACTCCTCACACAAAGACAAGACTGGAGCCGCGAGGGCTGAGGTGTACAAAAGGATGTAGTTATGTGTGTGTGGTGCATGCGAGCTTTAAGAGAGTGCGTGAGTATGAGTTCCAGTAACGAGAAGCAGTGGTTAAGAACATCAAATGGCTTGAGGGAGATAAAAGCCCCAACCACAGGCGAGCGGGACTGTGCTTTAGCGAGGACGAATCAACTTGAATCCAAGAAATAGATTATAATCTCCTGTATGTCACCGTCTCGTTACCAAAAGCTCACAAAATGAAAATTGCACCTTTTCTTTTCAGTGGCTCCGGAGGAGTTGATATGCCTTAAAATATTCAATTTGCAGGCTCACCAGGTAAAATCCATTAAAGCCAGCCAGTAATGTCAATTGAATTAGGGCTGTTTGGTATAAAGCATGGATTCCCTGTTCCTTCAGCTGAGTGGCTCTGCTGGCACCTTGTTTGTAACCACAAGGCAAATGGGATTAGAAGGAGACACCGGCCGCTAATGTAACGACACAACTTTTCAAATCATGCAAAACCACAGAGAGCCACTAACGGCCTAATATAGCACAGAGAGAAAGCATCACAGTCTATTAAAGGCTCCATTCGTATCTGCAAAATTGGCACCTAAATGGCTGAAACTCTGTCACCCAACTGGTGCTTGTTTATGTAGAGAATCAGGTGGGTTGAGGACGTTCTCTTCACTGCTAAATTAACTCTGTGAGCACAAGACTTCAGATACTGTGTGTGAAGCTACATGTTTAGTTTGGTTGGTTGGTTTGTTTGCAATTGGTTTGTAGATATTAGGCTAATAAAGATGGGTATCTATCTATCTATCTATCTATCTATCTATCTATCTATCTATCTAAAATGCATATTTTTTCCCTGGCCTGTAGATATATTTATGCATCTAGATAGTTTTGCTGTGAGTTGCCAACTTTTGAAGATATCAGCTGTAGAGATGTCTGCCTTCTCTCCAATATAATGACACTCGCCTTGTGGTGCTCAAAGCGCCCAAAAAACAGTACATTTGAAAACAGCAGTGTCTCTTTACACAAATTATGACCCAGTTA
>JAJHUR010100877.1:0-27556 GCA_027495735.1 Lutjanus campechanus | reverse complement strand
TGATAGACCTCAACCAGGTACGTAACACACTCTCTCTCTCTCTCTCTCTCTCTCTCTCTCTCTCTCTCTCTCTCTCTCTCTCTCTCTCTCTCTCTCTCACTCTCTCACTCACACACACACACACACACACACAAAACTGTGTTTGTATGTATGTCGATGTGTGTGTGGGTGTGGAAATAAAAGATATGAACTTCCAACTCTACTTTCGTCCAGCTCCACTCCCACTCTCCACCTGTCAAGACATTTTTATAAAGCAACTACTGCCTACAGCCATAACACACACTCACACACACACACACACACACACACAATAAAACGGCAATGTGTGGTAAAACATTTTGTGTCTCTATTCTCCAGATGGCCCAGGCTTTCAACAGCAGTACTGGCAACTCATTAGTTCTCATCGATGAATTTGGAAAAGGAACTAACACAGTAAGAAGAACTTGTTCCAGCACTTTGTAAATTAAATACATATGTATGCACATAACAAGGACACACAGTGTCACTGATGTGAAGCGCCTGAAACCAATCCCAGCCAATATTTTCCAATTTAGAGCTGCAGCACGAACAGACTTTCAGTTCAGCCCAACATGTGCCACCCATCAGCTGCAAAACAGCAGCAGCTGTTTAGAGCTGCAGATATACAGTCAAGGTGTTGATGTGCGCCATCTATAGGCAAGAGAAGCAGTAATGCACCTGCGGGCAAAGGCTGTTATAATGGCTGTTTTCCAATAGCTGCAGTTTGTTTTTCATGTGTTTTTTTCACATTTTATATTTTACTCCTGGGGCATTATTTCCTGCTGGATACTTGGAAATGCACTGGACTTGACAGCGCTCTGAGTATCATTATGCTCTCTGTCCTCCATCACTGTCTGCCAGGTTACTCTGGAGAGGGACAAAGTGGGTCCAAACCAATTTTATTTGTCTAAAGAAGAAATAGAGATGTGGGAGGCAGAGGCCAGAAGAAAACAATGAAAAAAAATCACAGATGCAGGTTGAATTAGTTCCGTCTTAGCCCTGTTAAAAGATGTTAATGACAAGAATTTAAAGCACCTGTAATCATTATTTTTCTCATAATATGAGAGGGGTCTCTTGCAGTAATGAACATACAGATCAATATCATTTGAATTTGTAGCTCCCCTCAGCTTAACAGAGCTTTGTAGTGAATTTCAGCTCATGCTCATTTAGCTGTCCAGCCTGCAACTTTACTGTATTGGTTCACTATTATCAGCCTCTGCAGGACCAAATGACAGATGGACACATTTAGGGACTAGCTGGTGAACATAATGGAACATTTAGCAGCTAAAGAGCCAGATATTTCCTCTCAGGAGCTGGCAGAGACCAGAAACAGAGCTGAAAGAGAGTGAATATTGGACTTCCATTTGCCAGGTGGAAAGAAACACAACTCCAAATGAATGATAATGTTGCTCTGAATCTGCTGTGTGTGGAAATAAGCAACTGACTGCTGACAAATTAACTACAAGCCCCCCCCCCATTTTCTGTGGTCAGAAAATGATGGAACAGCTTCCATTGGGGAGAATCTGCAACCTATTTGTGCAACAAAAGTTTCAGTGTAAATACACAAACTTTGATTTGTCTTTTGTGATTAGAATTGAAATAGACTATAATCACTTACACAGAGGTTTTCCTCACTTATGATAGTGTTTCCTCAGTTTCCTCAGTTCCCACCTCCCTCAGTTTACAAAGTCTTTGCTTTAGGTGTGTGTGTTTGTGTTTTCTTGTTTTTATTGCATTCATTTGTATGAAAAGTGCTATATAAATAAAGTCTGATTGACTGATTGATTGATAAATGTAACTAAGATATCTGACTTACTTTTAATATTAATTAGATTTAATACCAATTCAGTTGCAAATATATGAGGTATAACCACCTGTAGTATTAGCATCAATTAACTTCAAGGGATATTTTGCATTATTTGAAGTGGTTGTATGAGGTTCTTATTCAGAGTCAGTCTATAGTAGATGCTGGTTGGCATGTCCCCAGTTTGTAAAAGCAGACAGGAGTACCGGTGCAGGACCCTGAGCAATGTACTGCTGTGGACAAGGTTAGCAGCAGAACTTATTTTAGCCACCTAAAAAAGGACCCACCTAAAAAATCTAAATCAGTATGCCAAATTTATAATACTTTCACCTCTTTACTGTACCTTACTATCAGACAGCGTTTTACAACAGGAAACCGTCATTATATGGGCCAAATATCACTCTCAAAATTAGTAATTGTACCTCACAGATCACAGGAGTTCTACCTCAACTCAACTCAATCAGTTAGTTTGTGTTATTGTGTGACTTTTAAAAGGATAGTTTGGATTCACCTATAACACAATGACACAATAACACAAATTAACAGATCAAGGCCACAGTAGACCAGGAACTTCTGTGTTCTGCGAGGTAAAACTACTGATTTCATTAGTGGAGGCTGGTTGAGTAAGAGAGAGAAACATTTTGCTGATGTAACACTGGTTTTCTGTTGTAAAAAGGCTGTCTGATGGCAATCTAAAGTTATGAAAATGTTCTAAATATAACGTCCACTTGGATATTAATTTAAGTGCCTACAATACCTTTTATATTATTCCATGCTTGTACTCCTCTCTGCTTCTCCAAACTGAGTTTTTGTTGCATGTCATCTACTGTATTTAATACAGTGACTGAGTAAGTATTTCATAAAACTCAACTTCAGATTATCCGAACTTCCTCTTTAACATTTGTTTTCGTAATGTGTGACATCTGGTGGATTGATCTTTTAATCCGCAGTCCAATGGGCAGAAATGTTCTTTTAATTGGTTTGTTCGTGGCGCCAATTTAATCTCAGGCTATCAAGGCTTTGTGTAAAGAGCTTAACCTGAATTAAGACTGAAGGCTTTTGCCAATAGCAGCTTCATCCTTGCTCAGAAACAGCCAACGCTATGTTTTCTCCTCCAGGTGGATGGACTATCCCTGCTGGCTGCATCGATCTCTCATTGGCTGCGAAAAGCTCCAGTGGATGTACCTCATGTCCTGCTGGCTACTAACTTTCACAGTTTGCTGCAGCTGGGCCTGCTACCCTCCTCTGGCCTGCTGTCTCTTCTGGTACTGAGATATACTCAACGAGCTTTCACAATGATGAAATGTAGCCTGAAGCATTTTGGTGGATATTCAGTCAGGCTTCGTGAAGCTGCTGCAGTAAAATGTTGACAGCAAAACTTCTCAAATGACCAATTAGCTAATGAGCCTCCACTTCACATTTGTTTAACTCATTAGAAGTTTATTTTACAAGTATGAGATTTTTGTGTGTATGTGTTTGTGTTGGTGCGTGTTAGACTCTAGAGACAGCAGTGGACGGGGATGAGTTGGTGTTTCTCTACCAACTGAGGGATGGGATCTGCCAGTCCAGCTATGCTGCCAACATCGCTACACTGGCAGGCCTGCCAACCAGCCTTGTGCAGAGAGGAGTGGAAGTAAACACACACACATAGATACACAAACACACAGATACACAGAAACATGGTCTCACAGACTGACTGTTTATGGGCGTGTGTGTGTGTTTGGTCAGGTGTCTGAACTGTACAGGACAGGGAGGTCTATCAAACGCTTTGACAAAGCATCATCAGATGAGCAAGCAAACAGGTTTGTTGAGCTCCAGCTACACAGAATGACAATTAAAAACAATACAAGAGAGAAATGTACATGAAACACCTGACTGTGACGGACAGGTGCAGGTCTGTGGTGGAAAAGTTCCTGAGTCTCGACCTGGAGGACAAAGACTTGAACCTTCAGCACTTCATGAAAGAGGAACTCCTGCCCTCTGCTGGGGAGCTGCTGAACCGCAGCTGAACCACTGCAGACACACATCTTCAGCTCAGTGGTCAGTTTGTTCATTCACTACCTGATGTTTCAGTTGAGTTCAGGCTTTTACTGATGTTCCATCTGCAGACAGGAGACATTTATCTAGATACATGACAGGAATTATATTACAGTATGACTGAAAATTTACTACATTGCATATGGTTCAGTTTTATATTGTAGCTCTTTGATTTTTTCTTGTGTGTTCAGTTGAAATACCACGTTAAATATGATACAAGCAGATTGGTTGGATTAAAGTATTTCTAAATTAATATATTGCCATATGCCGTAATACCTAATTAGTGTTTTTTAATTCAGTAGTCTATTGGACGGTACAGAAATTCTGTAAAGCTGGTGATTCTTCTTCACCATATGGTTGAAGTCCTTTCAGCATCACTTCACACAGTCTTTTTTTTTCTTTTTGTTTCCACAACATAAATAAATGCAAGTTGTTTATTGTGATCCCACCGAGGCTTCTGTGAGGTGCCAGGCAGTCAGGACAGCCACAGTGAGGTACAAAAGTGTCGTGATTGGAAGTTTGTGTGCTGAGTTGCAGAAGGGAGTGTCGCAGCAGTGTTTGGTCATAACAAAAATGGTTTTGTTAGAGAAGAGCTCCACTGTGGTCTCCACGCCGCACTCCTCCGCCTTCACACAACCCAAAGTCTTTATGTCCAGGCTGTCAGCTGGGGAGATAAGATGATGGAAGTCAGTATAACAGCTCTGAATACTTCAAAGTGGTCATATTATGTTTATTTTCAAGGTCATACTTTTATTTTGTCTTGCTTTCATGTTCAAAAACACTTTTTCTCATACTGGGCATGGCTGAAATATCTCTAGTCACCCTGTCTGAAGCACTTTGCTCCTGTCTCTTTAAAGCCCCAAGCCCACTGCAAATTCCACTCCAAACTAGCTGCCTATTATAGAAATGTGTTCAATGTTACAACATGATGTTACCAAGTAATGGAGCAAGGGCTTGATTACAAACAAGGTCTTTCAGGACAGAGATCGCGTTAACCAAATATTTTCCGTTTTTTCAAACCATGACAGTAAAATCTGAAGGCCATCTGTCATTTTGACAGATTAAAACGAGGGCGATCTACTGTAACGTTAAGTATTTCACACGCAGGTAATTCAATCTCTCCAAAAAACAGAAGTTCCCCCGACCGAAACAGTATTCTTGCAAGCGTGTCTGTGACCACTACGGGTCATTCAAAGAGTCATTTGTATTCGCATCGTTCTTATTTTTCTGTTTAGGCACAATACCAACAGTGGTTCAGTGCCCTCTGCTGTCGCTGCGGAAAACATGTTTCATCTGCTTCATGTGGTGTTGACATGGAGTGACTGCATGGTCGGTGTATCTGTTTATCTTTTTTCTCCATGCAACGTTTTAAATGCATAATCTGTAAGTTTGTTTTAGAAATGTTATTGTGATCGAGTTGTTTTAGAAAAATAAATGCTATTAAATAGGCTACGTCTCATTATCATTAAAAAATTCAAATTATGTAAATAAATAAATGACGAGTACTAATAGATTATGACGGAAATTTTCTGACCCTGTCTGTCAAAATGACAGTCAGTGAGAAAGTTTTAACACAACCTCTGTTTTAGCAGGTTCAGGAGGAGTGTTTCTGTAGGAGAGAGGAAAAACCTTGGCGTGGACTTCAGCCTTAGTGACTTTGCAGTTGTTTTGCATACATAAAAAGGCTGTGTAACACATTAAAGGGAAAAAAGATAATATTTTATATGTTTACACCCAATAATGCTTAAATATTAACTGATAAACTTACACCAGCTAAAAATACAGTCTTATCCAACACACCTGCCTTCCCTCGGCCCGTGTAGCAGAGCTCCCCGAGGCTGCAGTTGGTTTCGGTGGTGTAGCAGGCATCCCAGAAGCCCAGGTCACATCGGAAACACTCCAGAACCTCCTCCTCTACCTCAAGTCCCACTGACTCCATGAGCTGCTCTACCTGCTCCTCATCCTCACCTGAGGCCGAGGAACACCACAGAAACAGGACAGTTTTTGATGCAGTAAAGCTTTACTGGCATGAATTTTGACAAAATAAATGAGACACTGTCCAACTAAGAGATAATTAAAAATGTTATTGATTTAGAAACCAATATTGAAATTATTTACGTCCAGTATAATGAGTCAAACTGATAGACTTCTTTTAAATTTTACTTTTTTCATATCTTCCACTGAGATTGGAAACATGTTTTGCAAGACAGACATGACTGAGATGAAAAACTATTCAAAACTCAAACAACCATTACAGCAACACTAAAAGGCAGAAAACAATGTTAGAAAGTTGAATAACAGGGTGGCTACGAGTCCTTAAAAGGTCTTCAATTGACATTTACTTCAGGATGGTCTTAAATACTTATTTATTGAATGCTTTAAAGGTGGTCTAAAATGGTCTACCATTCAAGTGCAAGAGCTGAATTTGAATGCCCCTGCTACCCAGTAACAGTCTTTTAGGTTTTTTTATTAGAAAAATGTTTGGACAAATGTTCTTTAACTCAAAGAATTATCGCCATTTTACTTTCTTTATAATTGTGATCTGACAATACATGTATTTACTCAGAGGAGTAAGCCTACATTATAGTTTCATTGCAAAATTGGCCTAAATTTTCATTAAACGGTGGGTTATGGTTAGGTTTGGCATTTAACTTGCTGTTAAATGTAGACACCCTGGAATAGATAAAGAATAGAGAATATACACTTACTAACCAGTATAGATGTCAGATTAATGGATGAAAGGCTTTGGATTATTCAGATTTCAAGGCATTTATGTAATATCTTGTTGGATTCATTTATTATTCAGAGGCTGCTGAATGTGTGAAGTGTTGGAGCACTGTTGAAGGACATCAAGCCAAACTGATGAGCCACATTCTGCCGAGCACTTAAGCATCTCAGAAATATTTTGTTTATTCTGCAGCAGTCTGGAATTTGTTTCTTTGAGTGGATGACTTGTGTTTTTCAGGGAGTGCTCCAAGTCTTCGGGCTGCATCATGTTTTTATTAGCCAGACAGATACTGGGATTAATAGAAAGAATTGGCGGCAGAACGTAGCGCAGGAGTGAGACAAATCCTTAGTTATTCCCACCGCACTGTACTGCACAATCCTTCCAAATAATACAACTAGTGCATACAATAGCTCTTGAAATGCAAAGAGGCTTCTTCCTAAAACGAGTGAGTTATTGTCAGTGTGCAGTGAAGCTGACAGAACAAAAAGTTTCCCCAACTGTTCATCAAATATGACTGAAAATCCCTTTAAAATTAGAATCTTTATTTTAAGATCGTGAGAACTGGGTCATTTTATGTTCAAATAAGTGTAATGACAACATATGTGGATACAAAACACATGTATTTTCAGATAGTTTCTGATGCGGCAGCATGAGATTTACAGTATGTTTGTAATTCACTGTAAGAGCACACCCAGTTGCCAAATGGCTGGTTTCAGTGTTACTACAGGCTGCTGCTGGAAAAGTACTAATCTCCTCCTTGAAGCTGTAAGATGAGTTTCAGGAAGACTCAGAATCCTTATCCTCTCTCATCCTGTTAGCTAGTGCTAGCTCAGGTGAACGAGCACACAAAAGAGTAGTGAGACGGAGTTCATTGTGAGGAGAGTACAGACTTAGTAAATCTCTACTGAATGGTAATTTATCAGGTAAACATAGCCAGTGTACAACAACAGTCCTGCGGATTAAATTAGAGCAGATTAAACTACAGCCTGCAAAAGGACCCATCAATTGAAATAATAAAAGCAGTTTTAAAACAGTTCCAGCGAAATCTGAACATTGTATCAGGGCGCAAAATCATCATCCGGCCAAATGGCTAATGAATATTCAAATTTTACCAGCCCTTGAATAGATTACCTTTGTTTTGTTGTTTTTGGGCTGATGAGTGAAGCAAATCTACCAACCACCTGCATTATTTACCTGCATTCAGCTGGTGGCTGGTGCTAATATTGGGCCCTTATTATAAACTTTATGAAGTATTGACGTGCAATGCTTATTCAACTATTAGATTGACACAACATGTATTGCCATTGAGTCCAAGGTGACATTGCCATGTCACCCTGGACTCTTCACTATTGTCTTTTATAGACCAAGCAGTTAATAGATTAATGAAGAAAACAATCTGCAGATTAATTCATAATGAAAATAGTCTAATAATAATAATGGAGCTGTTGTAGTAGACAGTGGACACCAGAAAAAAACAGTCCCTGATGATATTTATGAAATCATGTAGGCTATTACTGTAAATCCCTAAAAATGTATATATCAATTTAATATTAATTAATCAAATTCTTAGTAGATCCTAAGTGGATAATTCACACTTGTTTGAAGCAAACAATGATCTGTAGCTCATGAAGTATGAATATGATTTTTGTGCCGAGTTGTTGGTCTTGAAGGGATAAAACGTAAAGTTTGTAGAAGAAGCAGTGTTGTAGAACAGATGAAGCTGTTTGGTCTGAAACTACTATTAACTGAGGTTCCACGACATCTTACCTTGAGCGGGTGTGAGAATCATGATGGCAAAAACACAAAATATTAGTCCTTTCATTTTGAGCGTGAGACCTCTTCCATTGACTGCACCATGAGGACTGCTGAGGAGGCCGGAAGCAGCGCTGAAATTGGATTAGTCCGTATTGCACCTGCTACTTGTCCTGCACTGATCACAGCTGCTGAAAGGCTGCAGATGATCAAACAAGACAAGTTTTCTGGGGGGAATAGTTGCAAATGCTAAACCTGACCTGGATTAATAAGGTCTGTGAGAGAAAAGAGAATAGGGCTGGGAAGAGGAATTTGGCAACCAGAAGGATTTTATGTCTCCTTGAATGTCAGAAAATGTCATTTGGTTTATTAGCAGTTTTAACAGAAGATACAGCGTGAATTTTACACATAAAACTAAGCTGGTAACTAATCCCTCGGCTTTGATGAAATACTGGATGCCAGATGTAGACAAAGGTGGTGGAAAACATTTTGCCATCCAGCTGATGTCTCTCACTTTTTTTTTTTTTTAACATCTTAACTGAATCCCTTTTCCTGCTGTAACAGGTGAAGTCTTTGAATTCAGAAACACATCTTTTTTTAAACTGGCATCCTCAGGCTGGTTGATCTTCAGTCGCACATTTTTGATACCGAAAAATGTTGATCATAGCTCCTCTCTCTCTTAAGGAACAGAGAAAATTGCATGTGTCCTGAGTCAGCGCATGGTTAAGCAGCTTACAGCCTCCCGTATGTCTTCTCAGATATGTATCAACACACACACGCACACACACACACACACACACACACTCACACTCACACTAATCTCTCAGAGAAGAGAATTCGATTCAGTTATATTCTCAATGCAGCAAAAACGTGTGTTGCTAAATTATGTAACAACACTTTTGTACACACACACACACACACACACACACACACCTGATGTACACATAAAAACAAGATTGCTTGTCTTCTGCATGACTGCAGTGCTGTTGTGTGAGTGTACAAATACTGAAATGACCTCTGGACAGTTTAGTGTCAGATTCAAAGAGATCTGACATCTGAATTTAATCTGAGCGTCAGGATTAATGCTGTACAAATCAAACTCAGGCATTAAGAAACAGAATCTAAATTATTCCTGCGACTAGCAGAGCTTGAACGGTTAGTTGATTAATCAGCATTTTTTGAGCAACAATGACAAATCAGCATTTTTTGAGCAACAATGACAAATGTTTGCTGAGTTTCTCAAATGTGAAGATTATGATACGGTACACAAAAATGTGATCATTACCGAGGAATGAATGAGAACTGGATGAGGAATGGCCTGAAGCGTTAATGAATAACTGTGATTCAAGAAGTGTACAGTGGATAATCAGTTACCAGAGAACACACAGGCAGATACGATATAATGAATCATTAGTCAGAGAGGGGCAGTATTTCAAGAAAATGTATTTAAAATATGTATTTAACTACTTTTGAGTATTGAGTAATTTTGTGTTTTGCTGAAAAGATAAAATAAGATGTAATTTGTCACATTACACCATAAGACAGTGTCTCTCAACCCTGGTCCTCAGGGTCCACTGTCCTGCATGTTTTAGGTGTCTCCCTGCTCCAAGAAACCTGATTCAAATGATCAGCTCGTCATTGATCCTCTGCAGAAGCCTGATAACAGCCTGATCATTTGAATCAGGTGTGTTGGAGCAGAGAAACATCTAAAACCTGCAGGGCAGTGGACCCTGAGGACCAGGATTGAGAAACAATGTAATTGAAATACCTAAAATACATTATTTAATACAGATTTAAACTGTAGAGAATAAACTGCACAACAGTTAGCCTAATACAGCCTTTGGCTAAATGCAAGAGACATGACATGACAAGTCCTGTGGGGTCCAGCAACGCGCTCACAAATGAACTACCGTATTTCATTTGTGTTCCTTATTACCAGTAGCTTGAGGAAAAGTTGGTGCAAATTTCCCCTAAGATGTAATCAAACTATAATCACATATTGTGTGCTGAGACAAGCTCACTGAATGACACTAAAATACAACACAATAAAAGAGCAATTAGCAAACATGTGCTCTAGAAGTGGGAAATGTAATACTAGCTAGCTAGAAACAACCCAGCATGCACCCCTGAATTCGTGGCCTCCCACCTCAGATGAGATGTCCTGATTGGGTTTCTGTGCAGTGCAACGGCTCCGGGCGGCGGACAGTTTAACTTATAAGCAAGAAATAACCAGATATTTTCCTTATGCCCTCACTACCCTGGGCCCTTTAGAGGTCGCGGGCCCCTGGGCAATCGCCCAGTTGCCCATATGGTTAATCCAGCCTTGCTGATTGGCCACTTCACAGCTATGATGCAGGAAATCAACAGAGCTCATCTTTTCGATGTAGGGCAACCCCCCAGGAAGGGCTCCGTTCTTTGAAGCCAATTTGACATAGTGGCTAAACCGTGTCATTACAAATCACAAGATGCACAGCAGCCCAAAATGGCTTTTTTCCACAGACTTAGACTGTGAAAGAAATGGCTGTAAAATAGCAGATACACTTTGTAGAACATTACAGCCTCTATAAAATAAATAATTTCACTCTCAGAATTTGATCCATTCCGGTCCACTAAGATTTGGAAAGTCCAGAAGAGCAGCACGTTTTAATCATTTTATCCTCATTCAAGTTAGCAGCTAAACCAGAAGTTAGCCAAAGTGTGCTGCTGTGGCCATAAAGCATGCACAGTATGTATTTGTCCATGTAATTTCTTTACAGCGAGAAGTGGCTTTTTTGTATTCATGTATCACTGAGCAGTGTTCATAGTTATGAACAGAGCCCCACCTCCAGCACTGTATCCAGCTCTACTTATGCATCCATGATGTTGACGGATTAAAAGTCAGACACATATTGAAGCGACTAAACGCCTAAAATGTGATAATATTGTTTGTATAGAATGTAGTTTTGTATTTTTAAATTACCTGTATTTTAATGTAATGCACTTTCCATATCAGTTTTCTGTATTTTATACATTAAATACATTTTATTTAAATAAACACAAAGTACATTTAATCAGGAAGCATTTCTAGATTGTAATAAGAACCTTTTTGATCGATTTGTGCCCATCTGTGTCATAAAGGTAAAAGGCAACTGTCAACTTTATTGTGACATATACAACCATACAGAGAACAACTTAGGAGCAGTGGACCCAATCTAGTTCCACGCCAGCAGCCTGATCAGAGGCACTGACAGGAGACTTGACCAAGCATACATGTTTTTGATGGTGGGGAAACCGGCGAACCTGGAGCGAAACCCATGTAGGCACAGGAAAACAGTAAACTCCGCCGAGAGCCTGGATTCAAACCTACGACCTTATTGCCGTGAAGCTCAAGTGCTAACCACTGGACCACCGTACTGCCATAAGGTGATGATTAGTTCATAAAAAATCTGTGAATCAAACTGTGAACGAGCTGCTGAGTGGCACAAACTAGTGACGACTCTTTAATCAATAGTTTCTCTTTTTGTGCCCCCTCAAGTAAAGTGATACATCATACTGAATCGTTACTAAGCATTCCCTCATCATGAAGTAATGAGAGACCACTGTGTAACTGCACAAAAAGGAAGTGGCCAGTATGTCGATTCACAGATATTTATGAATTAATCATTACATAATGATTCATTAACATAGGATCACCCAGTCTGTTCTCAAACTCCTCCTCAAATCACAGTTATTCAGGAATTACTCATAAACAAATGATCAATTATCAGGTCGTTCCTGATTCATTCCTCACTCATTCATTAGTAGATAACATATTTTTGCACCTTATTGTAAAGTGCTGTCAAAGTTTGTTGCTTTTCTTTGTCTTATATAACAGTAAACTCAGTATCTCTGCGTTTTGAAGTGTTGTTCAGACAGAACAAGCACTTTGAAGCAATTTAAAGACTTGTGAAGGCATTTTTCACTATTTTTTGACAACTTTGGGATGATTTTGGTGGATGTAGCTTGTGGTGCTGTTGAAGAGTATTACATAATACAGACAGTCTGCAGTGTTTGCTTTATTTCTCCTACTCTGATTGATATAAATGGGATGGAAGCAATACAATTAAACAGCACCACAAACTGCAGCCTCCAAAATGATCTCAAAGTTGAACCACAGCTCTAAATTATTATATAACCTTTATGAAATTAGGTGTTATTGCAGGACAGATATATTAGACCGAATTTGTTTTAGCTAAGTGTATCTGGGAGCTGGGTGGTGTTTTAAAAAATTACAATAACAGGCAGACATTCTTGTGAAGACTTGGACTTGCAGGGACAAGTGGGGATGGTTGGTGGGGAGCAGAGATGGGTGGGGCATCTTTCATCATTGTTGTTATTTCAATAATGCAGCTGTCCTATAATTGATTAATCAATTTTTTAAGAAAAACAGTCAAATCTTGTTTTTCATCTTCTCTAATTTTCTGGTTTATTTACTCCTCTGTGACAGTCAGCTGAATATCTTTGGGTTTTAGACAAAACAAGACATTTCAGAACATCATCCTGGACTTTGGTAAACAGTGATCAACATTATTCACCATTTTCTGACATTTTATGAACCAAACAGCTGATCAATAAATGGAGAAAATGATTGACAGATTAAACCTTTGGAAAAATATATGCTGCACAAAATGTATGGTGGGTTTGATGCAAAATAAATAACAGTTGCGAAAGAAACACAAAAATTACAATATCAGTACCCTTAAAGTGCTGCGATACCAAAAGCGTACTTCATTTGATACTTTTTTTTCTGCTTCATTTGATACCCATCATATTGTCAAACATTTTGGTAGCATCTCGGCACACTTAACTGCCACCTCAAAAGAAACTCAGAATCATACAAAGAGTCATTTTTTTGTAGATCTGGATACAAAACAAATCAAATGCAGGTATTGCTTGACTGGAGAAATTAAACTGCTTGGTGGTGGGTTATTTTAGTTGATACCTTCAAGGTATCAGGTTCTGATATTCAGCCCTAACTGACTGTGATTATAATCAATTACAGACAAAAAGATTTTGACAGTAATCGAGAGAATAACCTGTAGATAAATGAAAATAATCTTTGGTTGCAGCTCTACAATCCAGCATCTTTCCTTCTAAATGTAAACACATCAGAGCATCTCACACCGAGCGGGACTCTTGTATGTGTGAGAGCGGAGACAGAGGGAGCTGCTTTTCTGAGCAGTAAGTGCGAAGGAGGCTGCTTGCAGCTTGTTGCAAGATTCAGACACATCTCCCCAACTCATCGCTGCTCCTGAAAGATACATACAGCATCTTAAAACAGCATACTGTACCTACACAAAACCCTCCACAGAGGGAGAGAGAGAGAGAGAGATATGGGGGCCGTTTTTAGTAAGAGAAATGTGTGGCTGCAAATTATTGTACACTTCAGTCTCAGTCGTCATCTGGATGGCAGGATCCCAGCATGGGCCCGAACAACAAGGAAATACTCTGCAGTCCTAAAGCACCTATAAAAACCTTCAGACTGATCCCCAGTGTAATTAGAGGCTGGAGGAGAAAATGCTGGCGATAATTAAAATCCTAACCCCCCTTACTTCTCTCCTCCTGTTCAAACACTCTCTCTGGTGCTTAATTGGACTCGATAACATTTTACTCTGCATTGTTGTTGCTCTGTTTTTTGTCTATTTTGGCTGTTTTGCAGGAGTCAAGCATTGAGATGGAGGATGGAGTATTTGAATAAAGCGTAGGAATCAGATGATGAAGCGAGATGAGATGAAAGGTCGGGATGGTGGGAGAACGAGGCTTCAGTTACACGACTCACAGGACCGCTTTTCTCAGTCAAGCTGCGTCAGGAATAACTCATATCAGCCTCACCAGATTTTTTGCTTTTCCTTTTTCCTTTTTTCCTTTGAAAGTCATTGCTCTTTTCTTTGTCTCCACCATCTGATTGAAATTCTCTAAGATCTCGCCTTGCCACACTCGAGAAAAGGGAGAAAACTGAGCAGCTGACAGTGAATTTGAAAAAAAAAGTTGAATTACAGTAAAAAAAAAAACTCGAGTCCACACTTACATGTGCACAGAGCACCAGCTGGTATTTATAGTGTGGCTGTAGGTGTCGAGTGAGTGGAGTGAGGCCTTAGGTGCTTCTCTTGTTTATACCGAGACACAATTTCCTCAGATAAAGAGTAGATTACAGAATGTGTGAGATTAGATAAAGACTCATTTAAAACGTAATCTGACTCATCCTCTTAACTAAACCCTCTCCAGCTGTGTGTGTGTGTGTGTCCGTCTCCCAGTATGGCACCCCTAGAAGTTTTCAGCAATCCTCCTCACGTCCTAATATGGTCAAACAAGCAGTGGCTTTTGGGATTTTGTGCACGGGCAAGTTCAAAGACAACAAGATGGTGAGTTGACATCAAACGGCATAGCTCCGATCTGTTAAACGTGGGTGAGTCAGAGAACGATGTAGGACAAAAACACCCTTCACAGACAGTGACTCAGAGCCACTGCGCCACTCGGAGGCACTAAAACATACCAACAAACATTTCATCTGTTTATTGAGGAATGCATAGTCCCGTCTTTAGAGCAAGTCTGCACGTGAAACAGTTCAAATGTATCTCATCATGCATATTTTATGAGACAGTAGAACCTGCAGGGGGGTTCAGTGTTGAGGCGGCAGAGGAGAGTCTGTCCGTATGTTGAAGTTGATTTCACTCGAGTTGCAAGAGTCTGAGTAGACGGAGCAGTGAGAGATGGACAGGCAGGGGGAGGGAGGGTGAGGAGTTGGCTCCTGGTGGTGCAGAACTCGTGCCAGCAGAGTCGACCTTCCCTCCTTCTCCTCCTCCTTCTCTTTATCTTTACCTCCTGCGTCCGAAGAAGCTGGCGGTGTCGGCCTGCTGCTGATGTTTTGTCTGTTCTTGCAAGGCAGAGGAAGAGGAGGACCACAGTTCTGGTTCAAGAGGGGGAGTGTGTGGGCCGGAGCGGCCCAGCATCCCTGCTCCCCATCTTTACGCTCCCACTGCTCCTGACAGCCGAAGCTGGGCTGCTCCTGCGAATCCTCCCAGCCGTTCCCTCCCTGAAGATCCTCGAGGTCGTCAGGCGTCTCTCGTCGGAGGACCTCCAGGTCCCGGTTCTCGTACAGCAGCGTGGCGGCGCAGATGAAGATGAACAAACCCACTCCCATGACCACGGGCCCAGCGAGCTTCATCCTCTCAACGTGGGTGCTGCCTCGGCCGCCCACAGGCTTTGGCGCTGCGGACACGTAGCCCGCCACCGCAACACTCATCCCCACCAAAACCACCACTACACCCAGCAGCAGCCACACGCCCGGGGCTGAGCGCAGGGGCAGCTTGGTTTTGAGAGCTTTGCCTTTCCTCAGGTGTCTGCGGCATGCTGGGAGGCAAGCAGGTGATGACTGGGTGGAGTGGGAGGAGGAGGGGCTGCAGACTGGACTGGTGGCTGTCATCCTCGGACTTCAGACTGAAATGAGGACAAAGAGGGATGCACCCAAATCCGAATACGTTATTTGGGAGAGCACAAATAATGTGATGGAAGCAGATATTTCTTCTTTCCAAAGTTGCTCATTATTGTTTAGAAAAAGTTCATGATTCATGATCACCTCAGCAAAGATTTAAAAAAAAGGATCTCCTTAATCAATCACAGAATTATTAAACTTTTTTTTTTCAATTCCTGATTTTTCAATATCCCCATAATTAAATGGAAGGTGGTGGTGGGTAGAGCTGCAACAATTAATCAATTAATAATCAATTATTAAATTAATAGTGAACTATTTTGATACTCAATTAATCGGTTTGAGTAATTTTTTAAGACAAAAAAAGTCAAAATTCTCTGATTCCAGTATCTTACTTGTTTTCTGGTTTCTTTACTCCTGACAGCTAATAAAACAACATCGAAAATGTCATCTTGGACTTTGGAAAACACTGATCAACATTTTTCAACATTTTATTGACCAAACAACCAATTGATTAATCAAGAATATAATCAACAGATTAATCGATAAAATAATTGTTAGTTGCAGTTAGTGGTGGGCTTAAGACAGTAAATAAAATTTAGTTTAACTAAAACTAGAAAGAGAGAGAGATTAAAAACACAGTAAGGACAGCTAGAAATATATTTCATAATAAGAATGGGACAATATATGATTTTATCCTGGATCGCAATAAAAAAGACAATAATTTGATCATGGCTTATTTCTATTATCAGGATAATCATGAGTGTCTTCACATGAATGACTTGAAAAAGCTGTCTGGCTCTCTAAGATACAGCCCTGTATTGATCTCATGGTTTATTTACTCACATCTTTCTGGCCATTACAAAATCCTAAATCCTTAAATCCTAAAATATTTATTTCATAACAAAATGCAAAGTCAAGTAATTTGATTATGTCTTAGTGCCATTTTAAGAGTTTTAAGCTTATTTCAGTATCAGGATAATATTGTGAATAACAGTTATTTTTGCCAGGATAATCGTGACATTAAATTTTGATATTGTTCCATTCCTATTTCATAATTAATTATATGCCAATATTAAATCATTTTGATGCTTCGTAGGCACAACAATTGCATTGCTGCTGAATAATAAGTTAGAAAATAAAACATCTGCCCGATTTAACATGACTTCCAGCATAAACTACACCCACTTCTGTTCTTCTACCTGAATACAGGTACAGAGAGGGATCATTTTGTTGGTTGAACAGATACAGAAACAAATAACGACGTCTCTGAGCATCCAATAAGGTGATACGTTAATTTTTAACAGGAGAGATTAACCTGTTTCATTTGGTTGACCTGCAGATAGTGAACTGATTAAAGAGCAACTCTTTTGATTCTGTATTTTTATAGAATACTAAAGATCCAAGACAAACTGACAGGGCAGGGCTCAGAGAATAAGTTGCAGCCACAGACAGCAGACTCTTGCAGAGCCATGGTCGGGGCCGCAGATTTTAACTTGCACAAATCTCAATAGCTAAAGTATCATAAATCAGGCAAACCAGAGTAACATATTAAACTCAGCAACCACTCTGCCCCTCCACTCTGTGCTATAAGGGGATGGAGGTGGGAAGTTGGCAGGTTAACAAGAGAGATGCATTCTGGTCATTTTGCTAACAAGGAGAAAAGCATCCACCTTTCATCCCCCCTCAGTTTACCGAGGGTTAGGTGTGCACCTCCAGGCAAAGAGCAGAAATACAAGAATTAAGCAAGAAAGTGTTGCAGAGGCTGAGCTCTGAGGGTGTTTGAGAGAAGATAGTTTACTCTGCACTGCACTCAACAGGAAATAGCAGCTTTAATAAGACATGTGGCCGAGTTAATGAGATGCCAACTCTTCTGCAGCTCCTCCAGTGTCTCTGTGGAGCCACACAGAGAGAGACTCTCCACTCTGTGTACTGAAGCCTGCAGCAGGCAGCTTCTCTGAACCCGCACTGAACTGTTGTTGAAACACTCACTCACCATCATGGGAATAAAAAAATAAAAAAATAAAAACACTGACCCCCTTCAGGACCTTGTGATTTCACCTCACAATCTCACTGCAGTCATGAAAACAGAGCCACATTACTACGGCTGTTGCTCCAACTGAACTCATGATTTAATTCCCCCCAGAGGCAAGTGAAGTGAACACAACGGGTGATTCAACAGGACGCAAACCAAGATGATAAATTGCCTTATCAAGTCCTGTTTCATAAGTGCTCTAACGCATGCATCTTTAATGTTGTGTTTTAATTCACGGTGCTCGACAGGCAGCACTGTTGCTGACTACAGTAATTCACTGCAGTTAACTGTCCCGTCACTTTAACGCAGTCAGTATAACATCAGAGCGGGTTACTTGCCTTGTTTTGGACGTATATCCGAAGCAGAAACTGGCTCCTCGGCATTATCAAAATAAATAACCCTTAGTTGCGTTATTCCTCCCACTCCTCCGTGTGTCTTCTTCTCCGCCACTTTGATTCGCTGTTAAATCCACTCTTTCACCCAATTCCTCCTCAGATTAAGACGTTTTTCATCAGTGTGAGCCAGTGCGCGCCGCGCAGCCTGAAAATGAAGCTTTTATAGTAAATAACAGTCTTAGTAAAAGTGGTGCAAAGCTGCTCTGCCTCTCTGTCTCCTCAACCGCTTGTGCGCCTCTGCAGCCCGTGTTTTGATTTGTCTCTCTGTGTGTAGAGGAGGGGTCGTGGGAATCTGTGGCTGGTCCAGGCCAGTCCCACGGTGAGCCCAGTTATTCTTAGTGATCATCACCAGCCACCAAGTGGCCGCGAAACGGGGAAATTACTGAAGGGGCGACAGCCTTCCTCCGTCAGAGACATTAAAAGTAAAGAGCAAATGCAGAAAATGCATTAAAAACTAAAATGAAATAAAAAATAATATATAAATATACAATAACAATAATACTAGTAACATACAAGTGTGTCTTTAAGTTATATCTCCTGCACACTTTACATGATTTACAGTTATAGATTTTCAGCTGATTTATTTCCTTCCTTTCCTGACAGCCAGTATGGTGTCCATTTAATGCTGTATTGTGGGAAAATCAATTCAATTTTAGCACATTGAAGAAGTTACGCTTCAGAACTTTCTGCTAGAAAGACCAAGAAAGACCCTTCTACCAGAAAGTCCTTTTATTACACTTATTTCAATAAATTCATGTTACACTACAACTGCAATCTGTTCAGTGTTAGCATATTATTGCAATATTTTATTTGTTTTCTTTAGACCTAGTTTTTTGCTTTCTGTGACAATATTGGCAGTTTAGGCACCAAAAGTGCTTGGTTAGGTGTAGGCAACAACTAGGCACCAACACTTACTGGTTAGGGAAAGGCACCAGAGGTTTTTGGTTAGGTTTAGGCACCAACAGTACTTGGTTAGGTATAGACGACAACAGAAATCAGTTAGGTTTAGGCACAAAAATTACTTGTGTGGATCCAGCGGGTCAAAGCTACATTAGCATTGACTAGCATAACGCACCCACATCTCTGATCATGTTGTCAGTTGTAAAGTTGCATTGTAATGTAGTAATGTTGGTGCCACATTTTGATAAGGAAGGAGAAAATTAGTTAAGAATGTGATATGATTCTGCTGCATCAATTTTGATACTTTGGTTTTTAAAAATGTGAGTCTGATAATGTTACAGGAGTTCATGTCATCCAAAGTATCAATATTTTGTTTAGATACTATTTTGTGTGCCCAGGGCTGTTTTTCTCTTCTTGCCATTATTGCCACTATTTCATCAAACTTTAAAATTCTGGTGACAGCTCTAAAAGTCTCTAATACTCTTTTAAGTTGTGAAATCCACCGCAGTGCTTATTAAATTTATCTATACTACATCCTGGCCCACATAACATACACATACCAGATATAGGCCAATATGACTCATATACGAGCATCTGGGTGAGTTTCTGCTTGTTGCTTAGGGGGCAGGTGTAGTCATTACACAGTGTGATGGTTTTGCGGTGACCCGTGATGTGATGCAGGCGGCTGTGGCCCACATAGTACACTGGTTTGTGGGTGAGTTTTACCTATTTGCAGATAGGTCATGTATGAGCGATACATAGCAAGCCGGTTTTCGTTTTGAGGGTCGTGACATTGCAACATGCTGCCTCAAATTTTTTTTTTTTTTTTTTTTTACGGGAAATCTGGGCCACACAACACCTGAAACAGTTTAGAGCAATTTTGTTAATAAAATACACAATATAGTTATGTAACTATATGCCCAGGTGGTCTGATGTTGTAGCTGTAACTATATCCTGATCTAATTTTAATTCTCCATCATAAAATTTTGATGTGAGGTGTTTTAAAGTTATAATATATTTTTAAAAAATGAATGAAATGATCAAAAGTGAATATATATTTTTTGTTTTAGTGCTAAGACCAAACATGCAAAGAAATTGCCTTTCATTATACATCGGCCCGTGAAGAGTTTTTACTGCCAATTTGATTGTGGTCTTGGTCATGCTGGGCAATTTATGCATATTGATTTGCCTGTAATGAATTGCCTCATAATTATAATGTAAGTTGACAGTAAATATTGTACACTGTGATGGATTCCCAACCGTGTTTTGACAGTCTGCAGTCTAATTTAACCAAGGAAAAATATTTCAAAAACACCAAGTCCGGTTTGCATAATTTAAAGTATCAAAAGTAAAAGTACTTGTTCTGCAGTGAAATGTCCCTCGTGACTGATAATGTTAATAAATGACATTTTTCTCACATTATTACACTCACTTGGTACAGCGTGTGCCTCACGTACAGAGGCTGGAGCCCTCAGCAGCTGCTCTTTGCTGCATATATTCCCCCACCCCCCCACCTTCTCCCCTATTTCCTGTCTATCTAGAGCTCTGCTATCAAAAATAAGGCTTAAAAAGCCCAAAATAAAATCTTAAAAAAGGCAGGGATAGATGCTAATATTTTTAAACACTGACCTCACAGGCTACCAAGTGTGTAAATCTGGTGGCCAACAAACATCTGTGGTGACCCGTATGTAAACTTATGTAAAAACAATACAGAAAAGAGCATTTGACGCAACTAATCACAGCCTCCTTAACTGTGACGCTTGTGTTGTCCACTTTTCTCATGAACTGTGATGTAGTGTTTCTGGTGAAGAGAAGTTCTTTGGTAGTTGAGGAAACTGGCAGCACACACTGTAGTTCATTAGTCCTTAGATGTCTCATGTTTTGGCCACTTATTCTCCTGCTTCCATTCCCTCCTAAATTTCTGTTGCTGTTTAATTTTTTCATCATCCACCTTTTGTGTTTATGGTTTTTCTGTAGGGACTGTGTTAGCAGCTTGAGTAGGCTTGGTAAAAACCCACACTTCAGTAGCTCCAAAATATCGGTAGCGAGCCAGCAACAAGCACTGTTTGCTGTTTTTGTAGACTGTTGAACAAAAAGGCTTGAACGAATCTGAACAGTTGCACAACTGTAACACTGTGCTGGCAGAAGTTCACAGTATGGGGATAAAACTTGGTGGCCACCTACATCGAATATCTATTGGCCACACAGTAACTTTATGTCAGGCCCCTCCAAAAGCTCATGTATCTGAGCTGGCATGAGATGATTAATGGGAAAGAAGAAAAAAAAAAGTTCTGCTTCTTAAATTTGTGTTTATTTTTTGGACTCTTTGCTTTTTTGTGACATATTGGATCATCTAACCTCTTTGGGCCTCAAGCGGTTATTTAAATGAAACCATCTGACAAGTTTAGAGGGGAGATGACTATTTACTAAGTGCTAACAACTTAATTTGTGAGGGATTACGACACAAAAAGGTTGAGAAAAACTGGTTTAATTAATCTTCAATAATGCATTGTGTTTTATATGCTCATGTTTTTTTGGGCGGCCTTTATTTGACAAGTGACTAGTAACCCTATTAAATAAGCATAGCGAGTAAAAAAGTGCAATACTTAACTTCAGTTTGTAGTGAAGTAGAAGTAAAATAGGAACAGTGCCAGTAAATCTACTCAATCCAGCACAGACAATATGTCAAATATGTCTATTAATTAATAATAATTAACAGCTGCTGAGCTAACATGTCAGCGGATCCAATCTTCAAGAAAACTGAGGAAACCTCATCTGGAAGTCCATGACACAGCTAAAAGTTCCAGAAAACGCCAGTCAGTGGACCTGTAGTTGTGATTTTGTCAAACTACTGTATGTTAGGAATATATGAAGTAGAGTACTTTGGTTAATGTGTTTTCCACCACTGTACAGATAGAAACATAACAAGGTTATCTCAAACCACAGTTTTAAATTATCCGTGTGTCTGTGAGGTGAGATGACTGAGGTCAAATGAGGACAGCAGGCAGTGTGCATCTCATTTATTTTCACCCATTCCATCAAACAGCCACAGTTACCTCGGAGCCAAAAAAAACAGCGTACCATTACCCCTTAAATTAGAATACATAAATAAAAGCTGTTTGCATATAAACAGTTGCTGATGTACACATTCCAACTTGCTGAAGTACACGCTGATTTACAAAGACACTGACAATGTTTGTTTTATTTCATTTTTTTTTTCTCTCAAAATCTATGTATGAATTGAGGCTCGTATTATTCAGTTCACTGTCACAGTCCTTCCCTGGAGACAGATGTCAAGCCTTTGCATAACCAAGCGGGAGTAAACTCTGGTAAAGAGCGAGGACAGTCCATTTGTAGCTGTATACTATTTACAATGTGAATGATGGAGGTTATTTGAATATTGATAATCAATATCAACAAAACAACTAAAAGCTGTTTTTTAAACATTCATATTTATGGGCCTGTTCCCAAAAAAAAAAAAAAGCAGATAGAGAAGAAGAACAGAGCTGGTTCATTGTCTGGTTCCACCTTAAAAGACTGCAAGTTTCCGTAATTTAACATTTTAGCCCTTAGCCCTGCTTGTCACAAAACAATCCACTGACCAGAAAAGCAACACACACGGGCTGGTGGGAAATCGCATTCTCGTTTCTCAAACACACTTAGTCACATTTGCACACACACACAAACGCACACAAAGTTTTAACCATCCCCCATTCAATCTCAGCTTCAGCCAACTCCAATTTAAACAAACTCTCTTGCCTTTGGGCCTGTGGAGCAGCTCTCTTTCTCCATCTAGAGGATAAAGGCTGAACTACATAGTGCTTCTGCTCCACTGGGTTTCACATTTAAAAACCTCTCACCACCTCACGATTGTATTTTGCAGCTTTAAAAAAAAACAACACAATTTTCCGTTGCCGCGTAAAAGGCAACAAAGCACAAACACGCTTGTTCCAACTGCTCTGAGCTCAAGCACCATTTACAATTCAAATAAAACAGGAAAAACGCAACAGAATCGTGACACTAGATCCAATTAATAAACTATACAATGTTAAGAAGCATTGAAGGTGCCTGTAGTTCTTTTTTTCTTAATGATTCAGTAAACAAACACGATATAAATCGGGGAATCCTCATGGTATCATGTAAAACTCTCCCTCAGGGTTGATCAGAACTGTCCATCATGGAGAGAGGAGGCAGAAGGGGGGAGGAGGAGAGATGGACGTTTTTAAAGATGATGGCTTCCACTTGTTTCTATCGTGTAGCTGCACCATCGCAGAGCTCGTCAGACGAAACCTGTTACGGCTGATTTTATCAAATGTCTTTAGCTGAGTGTTGATGAAACTGGTAAAGAGCAGGTGAGTCCGAGCAGAGTCGGGTCTTACTCTTCGTCCGCGTTCTTCAACATGAGGATGGAGTTGTAGATCTTCAGGGCGGGTCCTAACTTGATTGACAGGATCTTGACGATGTCCGCCTGGGTGAGCAGCAGGAAGGCCTCGCCGTCTATTTGCTAAAAAGAAAAAACAGAAAAGGTTTTGCTTCATATCAGTTTTTTCCCCCCTTTACAGATTCAGATACTTTTAACAGAAAAACCAAGAAGTGAAGCTGCTCATCCATCATTAAACATCAACACTGACATATGATCACCTTTTAAGTTGGTATGACAAACTTGTTAGGGAAACAGTTGCTTAGCAATTATGGAGCAACATTAGCATTCATTTGCAGTCCAATCGTTGCCCAATATTCACTCCATGAGCTCTGTTTTTGGTCTGCACCAGCTCCTAAGGGAAATCTCAGGCTCTCTGACTGCAGTGATGCTGCATTATTTAAGTTTAGTGAGTATAAGTTTAATTAAATCCTGAGCTGAATACATGTTCCCAACAAGGGAAACAAAACCAAACAAGCATTCCCCAAATAAATTGTGTGTGACTGCTGTGTGCAGTGATCAGCATGATGTTTGGACAGGGGTGGGGTGGGGGTAGGGGGGGGTGATCGAGAAGCCTCCGAGCTTATCAGTTTCTCTTATCAATGCCGGAATGTTTTTGACAGTTAGTCATTACAAAATAATGATGTCAAATTCGTGTCTACGCTGCTCGAAACCTGCAACAACAATGACTCATGGTGGAGAAGAAGAAACGGTCCAAAGCGTGGTTTCATTTCACAAAGAAAGATCACTACAGTGCTGCTTGTAATGTCTTTAAATTGATCATTTCAAGTAATAGTGTAAATTTTAAAAAAAAGTCTCTAGGCACGTCACGATTTGATTCAGAGAGCTACGATGCAATTATAAAATTATTTTTGATGCATTAAAATTTTTGATTTCAGTACATTATTTTTTGTCAATGTGACTACTTGCTACTTTTAAGATATAGAATATTTGTAATGATCCATAAAAAGACAAATGGATGAATTTACTTACTATTAATACTTACTTACTTACTACTAATTTATTTACTTACTATCTTTTATTGATACAATAGTAATAACAGTGGTAGTTTCCGGGTAGAAATGTGAAACATCGTTTCTCAGGTTCATGTTCCCAAAATACTTAAGTTTACAGTAATTCAACACAACTTGCATACAGTGTAGCTCTTGAGCCTCAGTCTGCTTCCATGTGCAGGCTTTTAGTCATCCTCACCAAAACTCAAGAAGTAGCCCAGTTTTCTTATGTAAACATGACACACATGTTTATTACATTTCACCATCCATTTGGTTCAAATGTAATAAACCCATAACCTGGTCTTACAAAATTGTTACAGGTGATCATAATGTTTAAATTTGTGATTATTAACTTTTCTACATCGGACATAATCTTTAAAGAGAGAATTAAATTCCAGGAATTCCATGTATTTGACACTTTATGCTTGACAGCAGCTGCTTCTAAACTGCAACGCAAACTGTGCATATCGTCATAATGGACAGTTTACAGTTTATTTACCATGTAAAATTTGAATGGAGTTTGTACTATACATCTACAAAAAATTACATATATTTGACATATAAATCCACTTAAGTGGCATTAGCTGTAGGAGGAGAGGCGAATTAAAAGCATCCTTTAAAAGAAATCACATTTTCAGGGATGTCTTATTATGAAAATGTATGCAGATTTTATGAAAATGCAGGAAGCTGCATAAAATCATGCAAATCTGCAGAGCAAACACACTAATAAGGCAACTAAAAAGTCTGTTAAAAATAAGTTTTAATATGCAAAGACATTTCAGGCCCTTTTTCTGTGTGCTTTAAGTCAGACATCAGGCTACACACAGGTGGCAGCAATGCATAAACATTGAATTTACTGAGGCAGTGCTTATGTGATACATTATGTATCTGCATTATGTAGAGTGTGTATGCATTATGTATCTGTTTTGAAGGGATGGCACCCATCCAAGTTTCTTCTGCTCACACCTACAAAACAAGCAATTTGCAGGCAGCATCCCAAATTATGACATTTTTTACTCTAAATGATTAATCAAATATTAAAAATAATCTTTAATAGTCTTTAATTGAAGGTATCATTAGTTAGACTTGTGATTGTGTCACTAGCTTGAAGTTCTGGTTAGCAATGAAGCGCTCACCTCTGTTTTAAATGTAGCAGCATGTTCTTTACATCCTGGGAGTCCTTTAACAAAACTGGCCACCTGATAAACAAAAAGAGACAAGTTAAAGAAAAAAGGTACATGTTTCCATTAATAAATGTTTATCTACTAATCTGTTGAACTGACAGGCAAAAAGAGAGCAGCAATTGACCGTAACAACCAGAAAACCCTCCCTGAATATTCATGCACAGTCACAGTTTCCCTGAACAACAGGACGCCTTCATTTTGGAGAAGTGAATGAGGAGTTGGTCTGCTTTTCATGTCTTGGCGCGGTGTGAGTGTGTGTGTAAGCATGTCTGACCTCCTCAGCGCTCCAAGTGGCCACTCTCTTGGCAGTCAGCCCCAGGACCTCGGGCAGCAGCTGGCAGTGTTTGTCCCAGCAGAGAGCCACCCGGTGGGGGGGAGAGGCGGAGATGCCAGGGGAGAACACAGATTCGTGGAGGGCCTGCTGGAGAGAGATGGCGTCTGGAGAGGCTGAGGGGAGGAAACAGCAGTCAGTGAGGTTTGACAAGGTGATTTCCATTTTTTATTTCGTCTTATTTTACATTCAAACGCACCTTTACTATCACCGATCTCCTCTTTAACATAGTGCATTTTCAGATATTTGGGAACTGGAGCAGACCTGAAGAAAACAACAGCATACAAGTTAGAAGTTACTCTCTGAAGTATAGGGCTCAAAATATCAACGAGACTGCGAGAGCAAGAGCAACATCCAAATCATAGAAGCTGCAACTTTTTGTTTTTCTCCCCTCAATCAAAGTTGTATTTCCACAGCAACATGTTGAATATTCTCTGACACCATCATGACACATATAAAGACTTGAAGGCCTACATATAAAACAAATAAACCTGAATATCAGGTAACATGCGGAGCACGCTCATAAAAATTATGTTATATCTCAGATCTTTGATAGTAGATTGATTAAATTCATTATTATATATTTATATTGTATCCATTATTTTTACATTCCCCCTTGTTTCTATTGTTCCTATTTTTTAAGTATCTTATTTATTGTTTTATTTATGCTTTGTTTTATTTTTGCTATCCACTTTGCTGCTGTAACACTGCAAATTTCCCTTTTGTGGGACTAATACAGGCTTATCTTATCTTAAATGTTGAATTCATACAATACCCAGATGTGAGTAAGATGTACGTTTTAGGAAAGGTCAAGCTTTTATTTTGGAGATTTCAAGACATTAATCCATGCCTATTTTTTCTCACCTCAACTATTGCAACACATTATAACTCAGAGTCAGTCAGACCACTGTCACACCTTCAGCTGGTGCAAAATGCAGCCGTTTGCTTGCTAACAAAATCTAGAAAATGGTGCCATATTACACCATTTTTAATGTTGTTTAACTGATTACCAGTAAAGTTTAAAGTGGACCAAAAGATTTTACTTTTAATTTTAAAGCTTTGAATGGGCAAGCTCCATCTCAGTGACCTGTTAAAGCTCTACTGTCTACCTAGAACACTCAGTTCATCAGATCAGCAGCTGCTTTCCATCCCAGAGGTTGTTTGAGGTATGAGGGTGACCGTGTTTTTTCTGTAGCCAGGCCCAAATTGTGGAACTGCCTCCCCTCACATGTTTGACCTGTCTCTAGTCCTGTGTAAATAGGGCTTAATACAAAGATCCTGTGCAGTGAACTTCAGCAGCACAGCTTGGTTTGATGGTTTCATGACTCTACCGTTTAGGCCTTGTTCCATTGTGGCTCTGCTCACTGGCTCCACCCGCTGGCTCTGGCTGATTGTTGCGTCCAGTTTCCACTGTCACCGGTTTCCTAGCAACACAGATAACCCCCTCTCAGGTACAGACCACTGGGTAGAGTCGCATGCAAAACACTGATAT